>LBNU01007356.1:0-20018 GCA_014162995.1 Artemisia annua
ATTAAAAACTCAATCGATAAAATTTGGTTTTAAGTTCTATAGCAAATATTTGCAACAACAATCAACTTATGATTCTAAGTTATAACGGCCTACAATAAAACTAATATTAGTTGGTGTTTCTAAAATAGTATATAACTAATTTACGTTTTTATAAAATTTTAACTAACATTAGTATTCATCATTTTAACTTGTCAATTAAAATTAGAAAGGTTAATTGGAAAAAAAAAAAAAAAAAAAAAATCTTTGATTTTTTGATGAAAAATCATGACTTGGCCGGGTTTATCAAACCGGGTCAACCCGGGTCAACAAAAAATGACGGTTCTATCCGGGTCTCAAACAAGCAAAAAAACTGATCACATCCGGCCCGGTCTCCGAGCCGGTTCCCAATTCAACCGGTTGAACCGGCCGGGTCAACCCGGGTTTTAAAACATTCGTTTAAACTTTAAACTACATCTCTTTACTGTGGATCTCTAGTAGTAATAGTAAATATTTAGCCTCGAGTCTACCAGTTTCATTCAATTAGGGTTTACATTTCTGCAACACACACAAACCCGACCACCATGGCATCCCACCTCCTCCTTCATTTCCGTCCAAAACACCGTCACCTCCTCCGTCAATCCACCATTCTCCACTTCTCATCATCCAATAACAACAACAACAACAACCAAACACGTCCATCCTTCCTCTCAGACATCAAATCCTCTCTCAAACAACCACAATCATCCCAATCTTCACAATCTCACCGTCCTTCATTCATCAACTCAAACCCTAACCCTAACACACAAAAAGTCGCTTCCTTAGAAGAGATCCGTAAAAACTTATCCGAGTTCCGCCGCCTCTCCGCCGTCACTCCACCACCGCCGCCGCCGTCATCTCCGATCTCCTTTCAGGAAATGTATCAACGCAACGTCATGCCGAAGCCTGATTTAGGTTCTGGAACTGGTGAACCGGTTTCATTAGGCGCGATAAGGTCGAGTTTGAAGAATATAAAACCAAATTTAGGAAATGTATCACCTAGGTTACAGTTAAATGAAATTAGTGAGAGTTTGAAGCTACGGCCGAAGAGTGCGAGTAGCGCGGGTAGTGCGAAGAGTGTGGTTTCGGATGAGACGAAGACGGAGTTTGTTAGGATGTATAGTTACGGAGAGCTGGGGAAGAAGTTGAAGGGATTGAGGATTGTGAATGATAAGAAGGGTGGGAGGAAAGGGAAGACGTTTTCGTTGTCCGAGCTGAATGAGCGGTTGAAGAAGCTGAGAGAAATGGATGAGAAGGAGGCCGAGAGTAATGCGAGTGGTTTTAAGTATTCGCAGTTGAGGGAGAGCCTTATTAAGTTGCAGGACGACGATAAAACTAAAAAGAGTGCAGGTAGCTTTTTAAGTTAATGGCGTTTATCACGTTAGTTGTTATGTTATATGAGAATCGTTTTATATGCGTTTGCAGCTCAGAGAATTAATGTATTTGCTCAGCTTGGTGGGACTCCTAGCTTTATGTTATCTCCACCGAAGGAGGAATTGGTGGAAAAAGTGAGCGATACTTTCTTTGCTGTGGTCTTTTGCTTAAATGTATTAGTTGATTTCAGTAGATTACGAGTTATCAGCATGCACGGGTCCTTACATGTAAACTAGGGAACGTGCTAACTTAAGATTGTAGATATTATTGTACACGAGATAGTGATTATAAAGAGATGGTAGCTGAATCATCCACATGTGCTTTCTATACAAAGAAAGTGTGGTAAGTTACGAAGTTTGATAGGCTCCTTAGAACACTCTCATACACAAATCTGTATCAGTTAGTGCTTAGGTCCTGATGTTTTAGTTAGGTTCCCCTCTAATTTATATCCCGAAAATTAGAAGTTATTTAGGTGATTACGCTTTGCATTGTGCTTAAGATGCTCTGAGATTTGGGCAGGGGTAAAAAGTGGCCTTACATCAAGTGTGAGATCGTAATTTATTTATTTATTTATTTATTTTTATCTTTCTATGTTTATCTCAGTTTTCTGTATTTAGACTTAAAGTTCTTTGTAAGAATTTGTGTGCAACATTTGTTTGGAAAATTGGAAGTTTGGCCCACACTCAAGTGGTCTTTAGAACCCGAGTTTACTATATGCCATAGATCATTTGTTTTTTAGGAAATGTTAGCTAGTAGAGTTAGCATGTTTACGTTCTGTGATATTTCTTATATTTCACATCGGTACTTCGTTGCCAAACATATTTTTAATCGTCTTACTAATACAATATTCTGACTTCATATTATTGTGGACAGTATTTCCATCCAGATCATATGTCATCTGCAGAGAAACAGAAGCTTGAGCTTAAGAGTGTAAGGGACAAATTTAAAATTTCTGAATCAGACTGTGGATCCTCTCGCGTTCAAGGTATGTGACGTTCCAATATCAACTTTGTTCATTTGCTGAACAGGCCATCAGTTTTTTTCTGCATTCTTATTAGTCAGTCAAAGTGTGTATGGAGTTTGGTAACTCTTGTTTCGTGCTCTAAGTTAATCTGTTCTCTGAATGCCGATCATCCAACTAATGATGTGTATTATGATAAGAAACTTAGAAAAGCATAATGAATCCCCGTTTACATTATCTGCCTGAGAGATCAATTAAGATTTAGGGTCATCAAAAGTAGGCAACTTAAGTAGGCGAGTAGTTCGATACATAGTTGGCGCAAGAATAAGTTCTCGTTTCACATCATTGGTCGCTCTATTCGTTGTGTGAGAAGTACCACAAATCATTTTACGAGACATGCGTTTAATGGGGTGTTTGTTAAGCTTATTCAGTTCCGGCTTACATTTTATAAGCCCAAATTTTTTGGCTTATTTTGAGACTTGTAGATATAACTTATAAGTTCATAAGTCTCAAAATAAGCCAGAAAATTCGAGCTTATGAAATATAAGCCCAAATTAAATAATCTCACTAATGAGCTTAAACAAACACCCACTAAAATAGTGATCTCAGCAGTGTCTCATCACTTTCATCGGATGCAACATGTCGCAGTTTTCGTAGAATGCTTTCATCACGTTGTCATTTCTCTGAGACCTTGAGTAGTAGTGTTAATAGATAAATTTTTCAGACTGAAACTGAACAGAAAAGAGAGTGACTGCAAATTAGGTTTGGTCTGGGTTCATAATTTGGCAATCCACACCCATTCCCTCAAGAAGCTGCTTATCTAACACATCAACAATATCCTTCTGATAGATTTTTGTATGACCTCTTCTCACCTGCNATCCACATCAGGCCTACCAATCCTCTCCCATGAACTAAACACTCATATTGAACCTTCAATATGATACCAATCAACAAGTACATTAACAAGACACACTTGTATGACTACAGCGTTGTAGAACTTACTTATAAGCAGATAGTCAAATCCTGCTATTTGCTGGCATTTGACTACAGTTTTCGGCTATGCCGAACATATCTATTTTGCTAGAGAGTTTGGGCATAATCTGCATATATGCTCTGCAACTTGAGGAATGTTGAGGACAAAATACGGTTGGGCATAATCTGCATAATCTGCATATATGCTCTTATTTCAATAGTATCCTATTCCTACTGTGTATAGAACTCTAGATGCCATAAATCAAAAGCCATGTGTGTATATAAGATGTGGCTTCTTATGCACATTTATTCTTTCTAAATTTCCACAAGTATATATGTTATTTTCTTAGTAAATTTGCGATACTGTGGTAATCCTAAATCTTCAGCTTGTAGCTTGTGCCATTATTAACTAGAAACTAAAGAACCGAGTGAAAAAACAATACACCACCTTTGTGATCTTTTCTAGATCATCCACTCCACCATCAGTTACATCATCACCAAAGACAACACGTTCAGCACAACGCCCACCATGGGCTACCACCATTTGCATCATCATGTAACCGAATGTTGTGTAACCTTGATCCACCATATCTTCTCTAGGGTAAAAAACAGATACTGCTGTTTCCTGCATAAATGTGTTAGATAATGGAAGAGATAACTCAAATTCGATAAACATTGTAAACATTCTGAGATTATACCTTGCCACCTGGTAACAGCTGAGAAAATGCATGCCAGTCAAATCGGGGAAATAAATGTGCCAATAAAATATGACCAGCTTCATGTACGGCCAACAGCCTCTTCTTTTCAATAGACACCTATCACATTTAAAAATATGATAATGACTATATTACCCTTACTAAGATGGAAGATATAGATACATCAAGAGGAAAATAAATGCCTACTCTTTCTTCACATTTCTGTTGCTCTTCTTCTGTCAGGAGCACGCCCATTCCCTCAAGCAGTTGCTTATCTAACACATCAACAATATCCTTCTGGTAGATTTTTGTATGACCTCTTCTCACCTACACGTGTGATCCAGTAATTCCATTAATACCTTTTCCAGTTCATACAACAATCATAAGTTGAAGTTCACGGCAAATAATACTTACAGCCATTATTCCAGCTTCATTGACAAGATTTCTTATATCTGCTCCAGAATACCCGACGGTACGAAACACCAGCTGTCAACGATAAACTATTAGGACCAAGTAAAATCATTATTAAGTTTATAACGGCAAAGTTAACTAAAAAACTGAAATTCCAAAGTATCACATTTTCAAACTTGACATCTTCAGCAAGCTGCTTCCCAGTACTGTGCACACCAAAAATTTGTACTCTCTGCTTTGCATCGGGTAAACCAATGTACAATCGGCGATCAATACGTCCAGCTTGAACAAATTCTAAATCCAATTCATCTGGTCTATTTGTAGCACAGATGAATATAACAGCTTGCCTTAATGAAAATCGATCAACACCAGTTTTCTCTTTTCTGAAATTTACAAAAATTATAAATCAAAAACTCTTTCAAACATAACTTTTTAAGGTAAGTTTTATATTTGATACTAACTCTCCATCAAGCTGTGCGATCAGTGCATCAAATGTTGATCTTCTTCGTGGATCCTTTCTTGCATGTCTTCCAGCAATAGCATCAATCTCATCTACAAATATAAAAGCAGGAGCCTGCACAACAAACACCTATGTTATTACGCACTAATTAATCATAATTGATAAAGCAATCACAAAGTAGAATCGATAATAACATCTTACGTTTCGCCTTGCAATTGAGAACATCTGATTTATCCGTGCTGCACCACTTTTTTCACTATCTGTGAACTCGGCACCAGAGGCGAACACAAAAGGCATCCCACTCTCCTTTGCCAGCGTCCGTGCAAAGAGTGTTTTACCAGTACCTGGTGGTCCTGATAGAAGTACTCCCTGTAACCAAAAACCTTCATTAGAATAGTACACGCATGTACAATTACACTTACGTGTTTTTGAAATGTTTGATTATATGAACTTACCCGCACAAACTTGACTTCTTTTTCATAATATTGCATTGGATTCCGCATGTAAATCATTAGCTCATCCAAGAGATCCCATACATCTCCTCCCAACACTACATCCTTATACATTGATTTTGTATCATCAACCTCCCTAACTGGCTGGCGACGAGAACCAGATTATTGAAATAAAAAGATTAGTCATGAAGCACGCAGATAAGAAAATGTTAAAAGTATAAATAAAATCAACATTTTACCAGGATAAAATTTTCAGCATAAGCCATATCGAAAAGTTGATTATACTTCTTGTAGAGGAATCGCTTTGAAGTAATGTGCAAAAGCATTAGCGATTCTCGTAAAAACCACAAAACCAGAATGCCAGGCAGTAATGCAATTACAAGTTTTAACAAGTAATGACTTTGTTTCTTCTGGAGTAGATCAACTTCGGCTCCAGAGTTTGTGATCATTTCAAACAGGTATGGATCAAGTGGCATATCAACCTATAAAAAAACACTACTTGATTCAGGTCGATATATGAAATGAAACACACTTTTTTTTTTTTTTTTTTTAATTATTATTATTATTATTATTATTTTTATTATTATTGTTATTGTTTTTGTTTTTGTTATTGTTATTGTTATTGTTATTGTTATTGTTATTGTTATTGTTATTGTTATTATTATTATTATTATTATTATTATTATTTTAAATCAATATTAGAATATGAAACTTACGACATATTCAAGAGGAACCCTTCGCTTTTCACCTTTGCATCTTCACAGAAGCTTTTCTCGACCTCTTTCATGTCAAATTCAATTGCATACTTAGCACGTGATGACTCTAATTGCTCGGCTAAGAACGTCTTTCCATATATGTAGCCTTTCTTGCCATGTTCTTCCACTCTCTTGGTTAACATCTGCCATATAAAACTGTTACTTTTACAAACTGTTGCTAAAAATAAGCAAAGAAAAGAGTAATAAAAAACTAACCAGAAAGTCCAAGCTCCTCTTGAAGCTTGCTTTTGTTTTCTGTGTTCAATCTCCCATCCCGGTCAATAATTTCCTTGACTTTGTTCTTAGAAACCGTGGCATCGTCATCATCTTCATCATCCCATGCATCTTCACCGACATAAGAAGTGTCATGGATAAGTGTTCCTTCGGGTCCTTCAATGAATTTCTTCATTTTGAGGCCTTTGGGCATTGACTTCCTCCATAAACCTTTCTTATACCTTTAAGAACCAGTAATGCAGGTAAATCAAATTAATTTGGGAAACTATCGAACCCGAGACAAAATTTCGCAAGACAGAATAGAACATTGTGGTCTCACACGGCCACACGGGCTACTACATTTGCCAAGTGCATCAAGCCTATTTTGATAGAGGTTGCCATTTAAGCGCATAAACGTATATTATAGTGACGTAATTAACTAGTAAAGCATTAAAAATATAGCGATTAAGCTGATATTACTAATGTAACTATGAAACTTCACTTGTATGTATGCACATAGTTGTTCCTCAGTAATAAACTAATATGGAGGGAGTAATATTTAAGGTTGTTGGTAAACAATTGAGAGCATAGTTGGCATCTGCATTGCGCCTGTGGACTCAAATAAGACGTTTCTGTGACTCAAAAGTTTTTTACTAGTTGTCGTGACCGTATGGTAAGTTACAAGAAGTAACTAGTAAGATGGTCACATTCTGACAGGTTTTTCACTACTAAAGCACTAGCATTGTAGCGACTAAGCTAAAAAGAATATGGAGTGAACGACCCTTCTATCTAGTATCTAGATCGGTGATTCCGTTCGGCCGAGCCAGCTATCGAAAGTATTGCAAGCAACCTCACCCTCACCTCGGAATGAGAGAGACATCAATATATCTGATTATTGATCTAACAAAATCACGGTTAGGTTAGTTTGTGCATCCTAGAAGAAGTAACAAAATCACGGGTCAGCTTTACATAACACAGCTCAAAATGAGGAAGTTAGTAAATGATTCTTACTTTCGGATGTTAGCAGGAGTTGGGTCAGGAATCAAGGCATCCATATAGGCTTGGGACACTTGTGTAGCTTGATGATTAAGGAAAGTAGCACGAACAGCCATATATATCCTTTGGAGAGAAAGGAGTGTGAAAAAAGCATAGATTGCGCAGTTAACTTGTTTTTTTGTGTTGCCCTATACACTCGATTTTCAACAAACTGGTCACTTTTATCCCTGAGTTTATGTAGGATCTTCACTTGTTCGTTGATAGTGATAGAAGAAGTATAGCTTACCCTCCAACTTTATTCCACAGAGGATCCTATCCAATGGCAACCTGTTTGTTCTTTAATAACAGAACATCTGAACTTTTAACATTCTTACTAAATCTTCAAATTCAAAGCATTAGACTTATTGTGCATGCCATTTGATCATAGAAATCCAGGTGTAATGTATCATTTAAATTGGTTTTCCTTTTCTTTTGCATTTTTTATCATGTAGCAAGTACGAACGATTATTGATTTTTTTCATCAGAATGTAATTGTTTTGCGAAAACTAAAATTCTGTTATGTTACTGCTCCTGCCTGTAAAAAGTATTATCGGTTGATTGTGTGTTTTACTCTTTTCAGTGGCACAACTGACAACAAAGATCAAGCACCTTGCTTCAGTCCTGCACAAAAAGGTAACTTGCTAGTTTACATGCCATCTGTTGCATCATGTTGGCAGACTAATTAGTTGTATGTTATTTTAAGGGAAGTTTATTATAATTGTGCTTAACTGATGCGGATATTTTTTTGATGGAAATGGTGCAGGATAAGCACTCTCGAAAGGGTCTTCAAGCTATGGTACAGAAAAGAAAGAAACTATTGAAGTACCTCAGAAGAACTGACTGGGATTCGTATTGCTTTTGTCTTTCAGAACTTGGTCTTCGAGACAGTGCAGATTACAAAGCCTAAATTCACAACCCATACTTTTCTATTTATATGTTTAACATAGGAGCAGGAGAAAGGCAATGTCCTATTCAATCTAATTAGGGGTTGGTTTCAAGGCTAGTAATGTTATTCCCATTTGACACCTCATAACAATCTAAATGACTGAACCTGGAGACTGTTCGACTGTTGTTTTGAACCTGAGAGCCGTTTTGCTGGGCTTCTCTGATGTACCATTCCCTGCCAGATGGGATTTTGTCTTTAGAATTATCCGATTTAGCTTTTATTTGAAGAATAAAATTATATATACGAAATACCGATGTGTACTGCATTACTCATCCGTCAAATCAGTTCGTCTTTATCTTTAATTTCAGTTCGATCATTGACAAGGTTCAAAGAAAGGGTGTGTTATCGATAAAGAGATTATGTCCTGCTTAGCGGTTTAGGAGTTTCTTTTGTTGTTTTATCATATTAACGTTTATAATTTTCGGATGGATGCTGGATTTTATTTTTGTCATGTGGCTGACATGAAAGTGAGAATTGTTGTGCTGTTTTCTGTTTACAAATCTTTTGGTCAATATACTCATATTTTCCTCTTTTTGTGCTTGGTGTGTCGCTCATGTTTACATCAAATTTGCATGTAAGAAGCAAGTCAATGCCAGTAGCAGTTTGTAAAATTCGTTTCGGTTATAACACCAAATTGCATGGCTAACTATAACTACCGAAAGTCACCTCAATCAACGCAGGGTTTAAGAAACAGACCAAATTCATCATCTCAAATGGCGATTTCCCTCCATTTCAGGCCAGACCAAAACAGTCATCTCCTCTTTCACCACCACCTATCACCTTCTACTTATCATCATCATCCAGCAAGTCCCATGATCATACGATAAAAACCCCACAAACAAAATTAGAATCTAGTCCCATGATAAAAAGAAGACCTCGCAATCAAATTTATAATCTTCCAGGATTTTCAAGTGGATGAGATTGGTCGAGTGGTCTCAGTTGGAGATGGGATTGCACGTTTTTATGGGTTGAACGAGATTCAAGCTGGGGATCTTGTGTTTTAACATCATCACACAGGGCAAAACAGCTTTNGTTTTTAGTTTTTAAATATTCATTTAAAGCTAAGCAGTGGTTCTACTAGTTCTGTTCAAAGAAAATGTAAATTTGTTAGTTTATGTCCATTACGCCTACCATGACTTCTTTGTCTTAGAGTCATTAATCATTAGTTCTTCTTCTAACTAACAAACATACACAACCAGACAGTAAATCAGTAACAAGATAAACACGGTCTCTTTAGAATATTGATAACGCTGAAACCCTCAATTGGGAAACTAACCTGCTACGATTCCCACATTAACCATAGAGTACACAACTTATTACCGATATAAGACTACCTTTTTTAGGGACATTATCTCCATGGGATCTAACACTACATAGTCTCTTTATTGTGAACTGATATTCCTTTTGATACTTGTTTCAATAGCATACAAACAACTCTTCAAGAAGCTCTTTCCTTCTTGCAATATACTACTAGAACTAATAACCCAATATACTACTAGAACTAGTGACCCAATATACTACTAGCACTAATTACTGACTCTTCATTCTCATAACGAATAAGTCTTTAAACCTCATTCTTACACAAATCTTTATAGGAGAACCAAAGTAGTTTACCACTTTACCCCAGTCAACATCTCAAACACAATAGTGCAATACAACCAAATATCCAAATGTCAGCAGACGGTTTTTGAACACCATTAATAACGACCCGTATTCTTCTTCTTCCCTACATTACCGTCATCGCCATGCTTATGAGCAACAAAACCATCAATATTCTTATGAGCAACAAGCAATACATTATGAGGTTTAAATCACCATGAACATGTCTATATCAGATGAAATCACCATACATTTATTCAGTAACTTACATGAAAATATCACATAGAAAGTTGTTAATCTACTTGTGAAAATTCGCCTTGAATATTTCAACTATAGTTCATATGGTTGAAGATATCATAAAATTCATCTATTAACTATGGAGTAACATATTACTATAACAACTAAGTTATACTTGGTAATCAATAGTGGTTCGGGTCTTGTTCAGTGAGATAATGTCTATAATCAGGGTGTCTGTTGCTTGCTTCTTAGCCGCGCGGTTGCCCTTGAAGCCACTTTAGGCACGGTTATGTCTTGTACAACGGATCGTTTAAAGTTGGGATGAGTTCGTCATTGACGTGTGCAATAAAAAGCTGTTAATCTACTTGTGAAAAATCACCTTAAATATTACAACTGGTTCATATGGTTGAAGATGATGATATCATAAAATTCATCACGACGAATGATTTTTTTATTGTCATTAAATTTGTGTTTCCTTGGTTTTGAAACTTGAAGAAGTTATTCTCTATGTTGGAGTAAAAGTTCGACCATTGAAACACGAAACCGTGATATAAACGAAATAAAAAAACCAAATAGAGCAAGACCGAAGCATATTACTATATATATAATGTANTCTCGATCTTCTGACTAATCGGAATGTTTGCTACGGTCTTCGCCTAACCGACGTTTTGATGGGAACCTTAGAAGTGTGGCTCTAAGGATGGCCTTTCAAGTCCTCGGATATGGTATGTTTGAATTTTTGTTTGGAATGGGAGGTTTGGGTTTTGTGGAATGTTCGGTATTTGAGTATTTGGTCATATTTCCTTATGTTTTAGGTATAAAGTTTGTGACTTTGTGGTTAATTTGATGTGGGTATGGTGGAATTCATATGGGTATAGTTTATGAGCATTTTTTTTTGGAATTTAATAAGTAGCTTCGAGTGTTTTGATAATCCAAAGTGCACCTTCAAGTGTACCAGATAAGCTGATATCTTCAGTAAAAATTGCGTTGAAGAGATAATTTTTTTAATTACATTGTTTTACTCCAATTACGTCATCCAAAACTTTGATCTTATTATGTTTCTTTTGGTGCTTTAGATTTCTACGGATGCATAAAAAACTTTAACTGGAAGTTCCAAAATGCAAAGTTTGCCAACGAGAAGGGGTTAGGAAATAATTGCTGATGTGGGTGGGAGTAGGAAAAGGGAGAGGGATTCTAAATGTGGGTGGGAGTAGGAAATAATAGCGTCAGGTACATCACTCATCGAAACCTCATACGTAATTGTCTTATACAAGCTTTTCATATATTATTGGCTTCTGACAGATGTTACTGGTAGAAGAACGGTATGTTTACATTATGCGTGCAACAGGGTTCAAGGTAATCGTTTGATGTTAGTTTCATACCCCTTTTCCTTTATAATTTTGTGTTTACATACCCCTTTTCCTGTTTTTGAGGTTCCTACCTCTCCATAGAAGTTAAAAGAGAAGCTGAATGAGAAAAAAAAAAGTTCGCAGAGTCTCGGCAATTAGTCCCGAAATCATTGAAGGTGAAATAGGCCGACGCTGCAAAAAAAAGAAACGAAAAAAAAAAAAAAAAAAAAAAAACTTTCATCAGAATAACGGTATGTTTTAACCATGTATGGCCAGAAAAGTAGTTCGTATTGGTGTATGTCATTACTTACGGTGAGTTCACCTGAGAGACGAGAGATTTACGAGGATTTAAGTGGTTTGCTCATTATATCTGATTGCATATTTAAGTATATTGTTTGTAGGCCTTAATGAGGAAATTGGTAAGCAAAGATGAAACTGTTATTTGTTGTAAATGAGGAAATTAAGAGTGATATTTATTAAGGAGAAGTCCAAAAATGTTTTTAGTTTTATGAGGAATTGATTTCCTATTGAACTTTGTAATTTCATCAGTAAGGTTGCTCTTAGTTCAGTTTACGTTTCATTGTGTCAGACCAAAGGTAGCCTTATGCTTTTATCTGTACCGACTATATGCGCCAGTTTGCGTTTCATTGTGTCATACCAAAGGTTGCCTTATTTGATGAGTGTAACGTTACTAGAGCCACATGGGGCGCACTGCCCTTTTGAAAGTATGCTTTTATCCGTATTATTACTCATTGCTGATCTAATATTAATACAGATTTAGATCCTTATTCAGCCATGATATTGCATCAATGGGACGAGTCTGGAGTGGGAAGGAAGCTATTTGAACATTAACTATTACTGCTTTGTCTGCTGTAAGAATGTCTTGAACTTTAATGTATTAAATTTGTTTTATCCTGACATGATTTTTAAGTAACCATAAACTAAGCTTTATGGAAAAGCTTAATCTAAAATAAAATTTTCGTGCAAGTCAATTAAAAGGTACACTGAAATTGCTGGTCTACGAAAGGGGAGATCAAAGAATCAGGTAAATTTGAAATCGCTTATATGCTTAATGGTATGGCTGAAAAATGGGTGGGTCATGTAAATTTGGTCACGCGTCATGTTGGGTTGAAGTTCTTGGTGCATCAGTAAGTTCCACGGTTACCTGTTCACAAGATCAGGTTGTGTCGGGAACAGGTAAAAATTTGTTCGGGTCAAATCAGGTGAATTCAAAAAAATAATTACTATTCTTCGCGTCAAAATGGGTCGGGCGGGCTGTGTTGACTTGGTATCATATTTGCAACATCGATTACGCGTTTCCTGAAACTTATTAAATAAGCAGACACATGAGGAGTACGGAACAACCGTTGGCGTGCCCAACTACATTTAGGTTCCTGGAGAGAATGGTAAACGCAGTGAATCGGTTACGAGGACATCACCACAGGATAAGGACACGTAAGTTGGTATGGTTACGCAACAAACATGGACAATCGAAATCCGAATTGACTTATGCTAAAGTTTGTAGTTAAGAACTTCATTATGTTGATTTGCAAGATCCTTAGGTTAATGTATACATCTTTTGATCTTTTTTAGGTGATCATCGGATCAACAATTTCAAGTGATGCTATACTTCTGAAATCCGAAAATGTCTTCGATATCTCAGTCTCCAGTTACGATATCAGGGAATCTCTCATTTGGAACCTCATCAGCTTTTTGACTCTCAGGTAAGCGTTTATTACCGGTAAGTATTATTTCCAGTTGAACGAAGGAAAATTGCTTCTGCTGATAACCTTGGTATCCAATATCTAACAACTTGCATAAGAATGTCTGTATTGTTACTACTAACTTTATTGCTGTACTTTTGTGTAACTAATTCTGTAATTTACAGTAAAATGGCAGCAACCGGGAGCTCAAATCTGATATCTAAAGACACTGGGAAAATGGTAGTGCGGCAAGGAGAAAATATTAGTATTCGTGGCCTAAAACCTACGCCTCGCAGCAAGATAATTGAGGCCACTAAATATTGGAAATGGGTGACAAGAAATGTGTCACAACCTGAACGTATTGGATTTTGCAGCATGCTGTTATACAGACAGGTACGGAAATGAGTATGCCAAAAAAATTGTTATGAGTTTTAGACATTTAAGATACATCAACTGCTCTACAACCAGCTTTCCACTAACTCAGGGTAATGGCGAACATCTTCATATAAAGTATACATATTTCATTACTTGGTAGGTAGCTAGGAGGGCTTCATCAAATTAGGCCTTAGGATTAGACTTGGTGAAATGCAAGAAATGGGTGTATCTACATCATTATGCTATGTGCATCATAGATATGGAAGCACTGATAATTTAGAAGAAATTTGATATGACAATAATGTTAGATGATGATAAAGAGATCGCTTGCGGCTAAACTTAGCGTAACATTTTATACTATTATATTTTGCATTATTGGTGCAATGTTTTGCTGATACAAACATTGGAGATCCTGCTCAGATTAATATATATGGTCTTTGTATATATGCCACAACAAAACTTCCATTAATAAATAGTAGTCATCCTGAAAAAGCATAAAAACGGCTAAAAATGATCAACCGAAGAAATAGAAAAGAAATACAGTTGAGTTATAAGTAACTCTGCCTCATTGTTTTGCAGGTTTCAGGTTTCGTGTTAGCAGTTGCGCAGACATAACAAACTAAGTCTTTAGAAAATGAAAAGCTAGCTTCAGGAGTGTATTTTGATGACAGTTGTGTCCAACTTTAGCTTTACATATTTGATGTAGTAATAAACTTTCATGTGTATTTGTCCAATATCTGTGTACATATTTGATGTAGTATTTCTTTCACTTTTGCTAAGTGCTTTGTGCTTGAGTTTTTCTATTTAACCCGAACCCCGCGCCGAATGGCCCTGCCTCAACGCGATACTATACACAAACTTTAAACAGACCTTGCACGGAAACAATAACGGGCTTGCAAGATACAAAAAATATCGTGCAACTATCAACGAATTGAAACGATGCTCCGCCGCAAAGCGGCGGCCTGTCGCCTACCTCGTTATATTAAGTGGGTAGCTAGCGGTGTGAACAAGTAAGTCAGAGAGAAGAAGTGGGCCGTAGAAAAGGGCCAAGGAGCCCAAAAGGAAAAGAAACCCTAGGAGTAGCAACTACTATATAAACTACATTTCATCTTCATTCATCTCTGTGGCCGCAAATTGAAACCCTAAAAATTCTTTTGAAGCGTCTATATTTCGAGACCATCTATTTCAACAATGACGTGACAAACAGACATCTATGATCTTGTAACTTCTTGGTTTCTGAATAAAAAACAAAGAAAACTTACATATCTAGTGTATAATAATTTGTGTTTCTACAATAAAAATAATTTGCGTTTCTACCGTAAAATAATTCACTTTTCCATGTATATTTGCTTTGAGTTCAAACGACACAAACATGTACAGTTAACAACAAATCAAAACTTTAAATAACAAAATTAAACAGCCATAACTTTATACCAAGAAAATGGAAAACCATAAATAGTATCAAAAAATGTTTCCTTCTTTTACTTACCAAACGCTAAGAAAATCAACATATAAAGTAATGTATCATGATATTTTAAACAAGATTTAGAGAACAACCAGCTCACTCAACGCCGTAGCCAAACAACCAAAGTCGACCCTCCCCGTGCTTTGTTTATCAAGAAGACCACTCTACCACAGTCAAGGTATGATTTGCTCTTTGTTAGGGATAGGTCTCGCTTTCTAGATTCTGGATTTGGGTTAGGGGATTGTCATTTTGATATAATTCAGTCTTGCAACGGTTTAGTACTATGTTCTAGTGGCCAAATTGGGCAGGATAGGAAGTTTTATGTCGCTAACCCAACTCTTAATGTGTTTAAGACCTTTTCGGGATGTAAACATGGGTATGTGAGGGTTGTTTTTAATCTCGTTAAAGTCATTGGGTTATAAACTATTTCATGCCTATAGTCGGGATTTGGTGAATACTCGTATACGTGTTTACTCATCTGAGATAGATGGCTATATTGATTGTAATGAAGTGTTTTTGAAAGTGTGTGTTTTTTTTTTTTTTTTTTTTTNTGAATCGGGAGGTGCCTAGTCATTATAATTTGGTTATGTGAATGGGCATCCGGTTTTAACAAACGTGAGGCTTCCGATGTTGCATTCAGAGCTCCATTATGATGTTATATTGTTTGCTTCTGGTGGGTGTTTGCTTCTCTTTTGTTGGGACTATGAACATTTGGACTTTTGGGGAATTTATGAGATGAAACAGGGATGTTCAGATTGGTTGTTTAAGTATTTTGTGGATCTTACTTCCCAATTTAGAGGGCCTAACAAACCGTATTGAAGGATCCGTGTCCAAGTAGTGACTCAAAAGGAAAAAGAAACCCTACGATGATGACGATAAGCTTATAATTCCGAGACCACCTATTTCAACAGTGACGTGACAACCAGGCATCTATGATCTTGTACCTTCTTGGTTTCTGAATAAAAAACAAAGAAAACTTTCAGATCTAGTGTATAATAGTTTGTGTTTCTACAGTAAAATAATTTGCGTTTCTACCATAAAATAATTTAGGGTGCGTTTGGTTTGTACCTATGGGAATAAATGAATGACTATGGGAATGAAATATTTTGTTTGTTTCATGATAATCGGAATGGTCATATCCTTATATTTGCCATACATTAAAGGTGACAAGGGACATAGGAATGAGTCTATCATTCTTAAAGGCTCACCACTACTATCAAATTTATACCGATTGTGATTCCTATCATTAAACCAAACGGCCCCTCTTTTCCATGTATATTTGCTTTGAGTTCAAATGACACAAACATGTACAGTTAACAACAAATCAAAACTTTAAATAATAAAATTAAACGGCCATAACTTTATACCAAGAAAATGGAAGACCAGAAATAGTATCAAAAAGTGTTTTTCTTCTTTTACTTACCAAACGCTAAGAAAATCAACATATAAAGTAATGTATCATGATATTTTAAACAAGATTTAGAGAACAACCTACATAGATGTACATGATGAAAGTACTGTCTACTAGCATCATCATCTGTGGTTGCGGCTGTGGCTTTTGGAGGTGTGTTTATTGTTGTTTCAAAAGGTGAGTGTGTGAAGGATGATGGAATAGGAGAGTGAGGGGAGTTTAAATCAGCGCTTCAAGAGGTGGTTGGGGATTCATTAACTGGTTTTGAGTTACGTTTGGTGAAGAATTAAAGGCGGGTAAAATTTTAAAGTTTGGTTAAATGCCATTAGTTTTTATCAGAGTTGATGGAACAAAATAAACGTGGTAGTGGTGTCGTTTAAAAAGAAGTGATCTCGCGTATCAAGAGTAATTGTGGCAATTTGAGTCGGGTTCAAGTTAACGGGTTAGAAAAATCTCAACATGAACAAAACGTGTTTATGTAATCGGTCGAGCTTTGTCAACCTTATATTGTTTACACTTAAACCGAACACGATCCATTTAACTAGTTTATCTAAATGAGTTAATGAGTCCTATGTTAAAGAGAAGAATACACACGCGCGCGATAGGCACGAATGTCTCTTACCCGTCTACTCAGAGGTTTTTTACCCACAAACCCGCAGGTATTTGTAAACAAGTAAAGGTACTTGCTCGTGCCTGTCATTTGTGGATATCAATGCTCGCGTGTAAAACCACAGGCTTTACAACTAATTAAAAAGTTTTTCAAACAGTTTTTGCCTAATTGGGTGTTTAATAAAATCTTTGCTCTTGAAAAAAAACAAGTTTTTCAAAAAACAAGTTTTTCAAAAAACAAGTGGATTGTGATTTAGAATATCAGCTTGGCACGCCTTCAATGTTGAATGCCTGGTCAAATAGCCTATTGAATTGGTGGAATATAAATAAATGAGTGTGCAGGTGGGTATTTGTGTGGCAGGACAAAAAGTGATTAATCGCATCTATAATCGTATATTTTGTTCAGAGTCTTTGAAAATCTGATTCAGTTTCGTTACAACATTTCATATATTATGAATCTCAACGTTGGAGAAATTGCAAATGATGTTGTGGTAGGAATTTACTATTGTAAGACTTTATCTAATGGTTCTTTGTTTTCTAGGCTTCTTTCTTACATTGTGTCTTGTACAGTATTACTTGGTTTAAAACTTAAAAGAAAACCTTAATAACAGATTGACTCTTTCGATTCATGCTCATTTGCACCTCTACCTTCGAGTCAAGTCAAGCCTTGTCAAGGTTCGACTCATTTGCATCTCTACCTTCAATAAGATAGCTTATATAAACTAAGGTATGATCTTTTGATATTGAAGGCCAATTAAGTAAAATTTACTAAAGACTTTGTATTCGAAGGTAGTAATGAGTAGTGCTAGACTCACAAAAAATAATCCACAAAACACACTCACAAAATTACTTCGCATTATTTGATTGGCTTAGTAAAAAATATACATCTAACTAAAAAACCATACCATACATCAAAGTTAAAGACAACACATGATAGATTTAACATTTAAACAAGTGATGGTTTGGTTTAGTCATATGGACTAGTGATAGAAAGTGTAAGAACTCAAGATGATTGAATTATCTGTAATAGCGTGTTATTGTCAGTTACTTACTAAACGAAAGCTTACGTTTTAGTTGTTGAACTTTTTATAGGCTTATGTGGACAAGGTAAGCGGTCATGGAAAAGGACCTTGAGAATTGGAAGCTTGANTTTGGAATAACACCTGCATTTTGATGAATTATCGAGTCGTGCAAGTGTTTTTTTTTTGTTTTTTTTGTTTTTGTTTTTTTTTTAATTATTATTATTATAAATGTTATCACAATATCTATACGACGTATAGAACCAGAGTTGTTTTTGTTTTTTTTAAAGAAAAATTGTTTTGGAGCATTTTAATCCTATCATCTAAATCTTATCAAGTATAAACAACGTTTGGTATATATTCTTTAGTATTTGAAGTTGTTTGATTGGGTTAAGTGTGTGGCTTTACCGAGGCTTGAAGCATGCCGAGATTAGAATAAGGGTAAACATGATGGAGTTTTTTAGTGGAACATAGTGTTTAAAATATATATATATAACAAAGTATGTAGTGTTAGAACTATTTAACATACTACGTAGTAGTCATAGCACTATTTTCTCTACTTTCTTTTCTGTTTCTAAAATAAAAAATCTCATTGTCCGCATCTTCTTCAACGTCCTCATACACTTCATCCTCCTCATTACCTCACTCGTGGATCCTTTGTTAGCGCTAGAATAAGCCTGCAGGGGGTCAACACCCCTACTCTAAAAGTAATCAAGATAATTGCTAATCACCTTAGACTAGTCTTTATTGTTTTAGCATCTTGTCCTACAACAGATGCGAGTTGTCAAAAAATTGTTATGTAAATAGTTAATCATCTAACTGGTTTATTATTGCTTTACACGAATCCTAAATTTATGTAACATCAATTCTTACGATATACCTTTAATTCTTTTGCAGTGTTTCATTTACTTTATGTTCATTTATGTTTCACCAGTTCACCTGCTTCCGGTAGGTTCCATTTATGACCTCTGTGTAAACGGATTGTAATTTTTTGTTTGGCTATGCTTTTAAGTCTTTTGAAAGTTCACATCCATCCTTAAGTTCTTTTAGATGTGTTTGGTTTTCATTTACGTTTCACTCGAACTACAAAGGAACTCACAAGCACACTTTAATCAGTAAAAGAACTAAACTGTAACTTCAAATTAGAATGAAGATTTGCAATACTTGAGAGAAGCTATGATAACCAAGTTATCTAAAGTGAAAATACTAAAAAAATAAAATAATAATTACCTATTTATAACCAAGTTCATATATTTCTGGTTATGGAATGTAAAAGTTTTGACTTTGGAAGTCAAATAGTAAACACACCCAATCTGTTTTTCGTTCTCTGCCCTAGTGCTTTAGCATCACAAAAACCTCTCCTAGCAAAGCCTTATCTTCAAAGTTGCTTGATAAGTCAATTGCTTCTCTCTCCTTAAGAAAGAAGGATTGATAAATGGTATAGTCTTTTACTAAAGTTTCACATGACCTTTATATGCGCGGGAGTACTAGATGGAAACACGAGACTAGGCCTTTCCAGGCCATCATAACAGAAATAAAGTAACTTCATAGCGAAAAACTTGTATGTCGATTTGCTTGTTTGAGCAAAACAATTGAGTCAACCTCTTTAGAGAAACACAAGTAATATTGAGTGTTTCTTGTACGCAGTTGTTCGTTGTAAGGTTCTAGAGGTATAGAAGGAAACTTTGATTTTATCATGCCTGAAAATGTATCTACTGTCACACATAATAAAGCCAGATCTCTCACGGCCATTCTGAGTGTATACCTAGGTATGTTTTGTGAGCATTTCACATATCAATAATAAGCATTATCAAGATCAATATAATAACGTGCATTCATAATTGATGACTTCCTGACTTTTTTACACAATTTAATTGTTCTTGTTTGCTTTTTACACAACTTAATTATCCTTGTGTCCCATTTACACTAGCCCAAAATTACACTAATGGTGACAATGTTGGA
>LBNU01007357.1:0-49677 GCA_014162995.1 Artemisia annua
ATTAACGAACGAGGATGAAAATAAATTAACCTAAAGGGAACAAAAGGCACTTGGCAAACTAGGGGAATCCTAAAACACTACGGGAAACAAAGTTAGGTATCGGGAATCTTAAATTACAATCTAAAACAAACACGTAACGTTTATTTAAAAATAAACGTCACGCGCAAGATAAAACGTGAAATTTAAACACGAAAGGTCCTACGAGTCTACAAACAATTTTCTTACGCACTAAAAGACAAAAGAAAATTTTGGAAAAAAGAAAATTAATTATTTAATAAAAATTCTAATTATTATGAATTAAATTCTAATTAAACTAAATTAAATCAAAATAAATATTAAAACTAATTAAATAAATGTGAAATTTTTCTGGAAATTAATTTACACTAAAACAGATTTAAGAAAAATAAAAAGCTCAAATGAAACAGCTTCAATAAGCTGTAATAAGCTAAACAGCTTATATAAGCTTAAAGAATTATCACTACTATAAGAATAAAAGATGGAGTAATAAACTTTGAGAAGACCCTAGGGCAGATGGTAGCAGAGTGTGTGCTTGTGTTTGTTTGAGGCTGAGGTCCCAGGTTCGACCCCAACTTTTTGCAAAGAGTATATTTTTTTTAGTTTTCTTCTTTTCTGCTTGCACAAGCACAATTCCAACTTACAACTTTAACCCTTTTCTTGAAAACAGATTTCACAAACATAAAATCTTAAACCAACTCTTGAATTTAAAACAGATTTGAGATTCAAAATGGATTTCAAATTTTTCTTTGTTTTCTTTTATTTGACTGCCAACCAAACCACAACTCAAGTGAATAAGCTAAAACAAACTAATGCAAACAGAAGCTAAACAACAACAACAACAAAATCAGAAACAACAACAAGAATTTGAACAATCAAGAACAACAAGAACAACAACCAAGAACATAAACAGTGGCAATCACAAGAGATTGAGAAGCTCAAATAAGCTAATAAGCTCATATAAGCTTATACAAGCAAAGCAACAACAAGAAATAACTACCACAACCAGTAATAACAACAATAATAACTACCACAGGACCAAATACAGAAGAAGAATCAAACAAGAACAACAAACATCAAACTGAGTTGAGTAGCAGCAGAAGTGGTTGCAAAGAGGCAACTTAAGGGGCAAAAATAAGCACTGACATAAGCACACTAGGAAAAACTAAAAGCATATTCTTAAAAACCACCTAGGGGGCTCTCCAAATCAACAAAGATCACACAAAATGGTCAAACATGGATCAAGTAATGGGACAAAACAAACTGGGTCAATATGGTGAGACTGGGTGCAGGGCATGAACAGGTTCAAAAAGCCTACTTGGTGATCAAATCTGAGTGGGTAATTGATGTCCAAATTCAAAAATTCTTCTTGGAATTGAATAACAAGCCAACACAGATTACAAAAATCCAAAAACCTTGTGATTTCACCCAAAATTGAACTCTACAAAAGCTCAAGAAATCTGTCCCATTTTTTTAACTTATGCAGATTTGACTTTTAAAGTTTTTGCAAAAGTTGACTAAAATAAGCTTTGATTACCACTAATTGATTACTTATGCTATGTTTAACCTAATAGAAGCTAATTTAAACAACCTAAGTAGATTCTAAGTAGAATTGAAACTATTGATCACCTCTAATCCCAACAGTTAACTGTTATGGGAGGTTAAGATGGAATTTTGACTTTTGTTGAGATAATGGCAAAAGAATTGATCAAAATGAACTGATATTAACCTAAGAATGGTGAACAAAACAATTATATCCTATTATACTACCAACAATTCAACCTAACAGCTTAATCCAAACACCCCTAATATGACTGTTTTAATGAATTCTTGAGCAAACCCCTAAATTACCCTACAATATCAAGTGATTAACTTAAATTATGCTACAACAGATCCAAACAAACATAAATTAACAACTAATAACAGCAACAATCAAGAATCTCAATTTATGATTAAAATTTGGAACAAACACCTACTTGTCATCCAAGCTTGTAAGAATTCTGAGAACAATGAACTAAGAACAACCTATGCACCTCCCATGAGGTTCTAAACCAAATTCAGCAACCAAATTCTGCAACTGCTTCTACTGTTCTTCTTCTTCTTTCTTCTTCTTTTTGCATTTTTGTGATTTTTCTTTGAATTTTTTATTTTCTTTTCTTTTCTGGATTTTCTTTGCTTTTCTTTTGATAACAAACTTAAACTAACATTTTAAGACAAACTAAGTAACTTTTAACTGAATAATCAAGAACTGGAAATATTGAACAAAAATTCGAATTTGAATAAACTCAAAGTAGACTTTAATTAAACTTGGAATTTGGAATTACAATTACAAACTAAGATTAAAAACAGAAAAATACTAGAGAATGGGATGCCTCTAAGGGCTTACATAGCTAACTATTTATACTAACTAAAGAGGTAGGTAGCAAATTGCTTCTCTTGTGCTTCATTATCTGGAATTAGGGTTTCACAATCCTCCCTTGAACCTTGCGAGTTGATCCTGACCATCCAATTGCTGTGAAAGTCATCCTGGCCATAGATTGGGTTTTGGCGGGAAAACAGTTGTGGTGGGTTTTTGGATTGCCAGGGTGGATATGAGGGGGTAGGTATGGATTGGAGATGGTAGTGGGATTGGGAGTGGTGATGGGGTTGCTTTTGAGGTGAGGAAGAGTATGGCAGTGGTGGTGTTGGGAGAGATGGTGGAAGGACTGGGTAAAACGGGGTGAGGGGGAAGAAAGGGTTGACCATTTGACCCTGTTATAAAAAACGTGGGGTAGTGGGTTTATGTTGGGCCTGGGGTGAAAGTTGGGCCAAGGTTTTATTTTAGTAGCAGGCTTTGGGTTAATGGGTTTAGGAGGTTAGGATAGTTATGTATTTTTGACATAAGGACCAAAAGTGTATATTGCTGAAATCTTAGGGACCCAATCTGCCATTCTTCCAAAGTATAACCAAGGATCATTCTTGTCAAACTTTCATTCCCATGGTCCTTTTTATCATTATTCTTCAAATTAAAATTTCCGGGGACCATTATTGCCAAACTTGCAAACTTGAGGGACTGAAGTTGTAATTTCTTGAGAATGCATCCTGAGGACCAAAAATGTCATTTGATGATTCATGATGGACTTTTGTTGAATTTCTCTTCACCAAGGACCATTTCTGTCATTATCTGAAAGTTCAGGGACCAAACTTGCCAAATGTGAAACTTCAGGGACTAAACTTGTAATTTTTTGAAAGCTTTTCACCCAAAGATCATTTTTGATTTTAAAGGACTTGGTTTGACTTTTCTTTTAAAATAAATGCTCAGGGACTAATTTTGTCAAGTTTTGAAAGTTGGGGGACTGAAACTGTCAATTATGCAAACTTTGTACAATTTTCATTTGTTTTTGATCATTTTGCATTTAAAACATATAAAACACGATCTTTGGGATATTTTCAGTATTTTGATGTATTTCCGAGTGTTTTCACGTGTTTTGGCAGTTAAAATATGATAAAAATGATGAGTATTTACACACTCATCATGAAGAAATTACAAATAAAAGAAGCTGGAAATTATTTTTGGCTTTTGTATTAATTGATTAACTAAAATGATTAAGAGAAATAAAATATAGAGAATAAAATGTAAACTAAAGAAATGAAAATGAAATAAGTAAATAAAATGTTTTTGGTTTTTAGTTTTAATTAACGAAAGAAAAGTAAACTAAGTTAAAAGATTTTTAGAAAATTCGACGGAGTAACGTCTAGGTAAGAAATAAATAAAAGCCTCACTCGAAATAACGATGAGGCAAATGAAAGTCTACTCGACTTATAAGAAAGATAGAACTCGACTCAAAGTAAGCTTGGACTTGTTAAACTAGATTATGATACTTGCAACTTAAAGGAAAAATAAATGATACTTGAAAGAAAAAGAGTTTAAACTTGCTAAAACTAAAATTGAAACTAGCTAAACATNTTGTGTTAGAATATCTTTGTCTTGTATAGGAAGTTGATGTAAGGCCGTAGGGTTCCTTGGTGTATAAAAGGAGATCCTAGGGTTTGTCTAGAGTACGTATTATTCTAGTATTCATACACTTCAAGGTTGTAAAACCCTAGCACTATTCAGAGTGCTCGTATTAATTATATTGAAGTGTTTAAGGTGTGAATTACCTGTGTTTGTGTTCTTTTTAAGTTAATCATTATATTCCGCGTAGTGATTAAGTTTACAAACAAGTCAGCTTTTATACCTTATTGTCTTAGTTTATCTAAGATAATAATACTAGATCAACTGCTCAACTGGGATCAACAAAATACGACCAACACTTTTGTGATGCTTGCAAAATCGGTAAACAAGTTCATAGTAGCCATAAGGCTAAAAACATGGTGTCTACAACTAGGTGTCTAGAACTTTTATACATGGATTTATTTGGTCCATCCGCTATACAAAGTTATGGAGGCAACTTCTATACTTTAGTTATAGTGAATGATTACTCTAGATATACATGGACAAAATTTTTGAAAAATAAAAATGAAGCTTTTGATAAATTTGAAATCTTAAGTAAGAAAATTCAAAATCAATTAGGAACGTGCATTATTTCTATTAGAACGGACCATGGTCGTGAATTTGACAATGAAATACAATTCGGAAATTTTTGT
The DNA here is from genome assembly GCA_014162995.1 of Artemisia annua. Lineage (NCBI taxonomy): Eukaryota > Viridiplantae > Streptophyta > Magnoliopsida > Asterales > Asteraceae > Artemisia > Artemisia annua. The sequence continues at coordinate 4,642 of LBNU01007357.1, forward strand.
GATAAAACTGGAATAACTCATAACTTTTCGGCACCACGTACTCCTCAATCTAATGGAGTAGTAGAACGCAAAAACCGGACTCTCCAAGAGATGAGTAGAACAATGCTTAATGAACAAAATATTCCACAAAAGTTTTGGTGCAACGCGGTTGACACATCAACCTACATTTTAAATCGTGTCTTAATTAGACCATTTTTAAATAAAACACCATATGAATTATATAAAGAGAAAAAGCCTACATTAGGATATTTTAGAGTGTTTGGAAGTAAATGTTTTATCCTACACACCAAGGATTACCTTACCAAATTTGACCCAAAGTCATATGAAGGTATATTTCTTAGATATTCTCAAAATAGCAAAGCGTATATTGTTTTAAACAAAGAAACCTTAAGAGTCGAGGAATCATTAAACGTAACATTTGATGAAAGTCCACCTCCCTCTAAGACATCACCTTTGGTAGATGATGACTTAGTTGAAAGTCAAGCTATGGAAAATCAAGAAATCTTTGATAATGACAAGGAAGATGAACTATTAAACAAAGAAATTGTAAATGTCAAAGAATCTAAAAGTCATCCATTAGATAGTGTTATAGGAAATGTTAACGAAAGAACACTAAGATCAAGAGTTCAAAATGAAAGCAACTTCTTTTGTTTCGTGTCAACTATTGAACCTAAAAACATAAACGAAGCCATAAAAGATGAATCATGGGTAATAGCCATGCAAGAAGAATTAAACCAATTTATTAGAAATGACGTTTGGACATTAGTTCCTTAACCAAAATGTCAAACAATAATTGGAACTAAATGGGTCTTCCGTAATAAAATGGATGAAAATGGTGTAGTGTCTAGAAACAAAGCTAGACTAGTAGCACAAGGATATAATCAACAAGAAGGCATTGACTACGATGAAACTTTTGCTCCGGTAGCTAGGCTCGAATCAATTAGAATTTTACTTGCATATGCATGTGCACACGACTTTAAACTTTTTCAAATGGACGTCAAAAGTGCTTTCCTAAATAGTGTTATCAATGAAGAAGTTTATGTTGCTCAACCTCCGGGCTTGACCGACTTTGAAAAACCTAATCATGTTTACAAACTTAAAAAGGCTTTATACGGACTTAAGCAAGCTCCAAAAGCATGGTATGATCGACTTAAGACCTTCCTAATTGACCATAAGTATACCATGGGATTAGTTGATAATACTCTCTTCACTAAGAAGAAAGGTTCACATATTATCATAGTCCAAATCTATGTTGATGACATCATATTCGGATCAACTTGTCAAGAATTATGTAGCGATTTCTCAAAAATCATGCATGATGAGTTTTAGATGAGTATGATGGGAGAACTCAACTTTTTCTTAGGACTTCAAATAAAACAATTAGAAGATGGAATATTCTTTAACCAACCTAAATATATTAAAGATATGCTTAAGAAATTTGGTCTTGAAGATTCCAAACCAATTAAAACACCTATGTCCTCGGAAATGAAGTTAACTAAAGATGAGGAAAGTGAATCCGTAGATAACACCAAATATAGAGGTATGATTGGTAGTCTACTTTATCTCACGGCTAGTAGACCCGACATTATGTTTAGTGTTTGTCTATGTGCTTGTTTGCAAGAAGATCCTAAAATCATTCATCTTGAAGCCATCAAAAGAATCTTTAGATACATTAAGGGCACTATACATTTGGGACTATGGTATCCTAAAGGAACGGGAGTAGAAACCATAGTTTATACCGATTCGGATCATGCCCGTGACTATGTTGATAGAAAAAGCACAAGTGGTATTTGTACTTTTGTTGGACATTGTCTTACCTCATGGTTCTCCAAGAAACAAACATCTCTCGCTCTCTCAACAACTGAAGCCGAATACGTATCGGCCGGAAAAGCATGTCAACAAGCTCTTTGGATGAAACAAGCTCTTGTGGATTACGGTATTCAACTCAACGAAATCTCCATTCTTTGTGATAACAAAGGAGCCATCGATCTCAGTAAAAATCCAGTTCAACACTCACGCACAAAACATATTGAAATACATCATCATTTCCTCCGTGACAACGTTCAAAAAGGGAACATTTCTATAGAAAAAGTATCCTCCGAAAACAACATTGCCGACATTCTTACAAAACCTCTTAAGCGAGAACCATTCAATCTTCTTAGACTTGGGCTAGGACTAATGGAACCTACGTTATAATCTTAAACCTTAGTCTTAAACAAACGCACAAAAGAATAAACGAAAAATTTTCTTTTTGTTCTGTTCAGCCGGATCCAAACGCACCAACGGACGGAACCCACAATTTGGTTCCGTCCAATCCGTGGTCCTCTGTACCTGAAAAATCATATAATATTCAAAAGCAAACACCCCATATATCCTCCACACAATCCCATTCAGTTACAACTTCGTCCAAACCATCTACACACACAATAATTAGGGTTCTTCTTCACCAAACAAGTGCTCAAAACATCATTGTAAGTCTCTTTACTACGTTCTTTTTCCTGATCTGTGTCTAGGAATTCTATTTATGCATAAAACATAAAACTTGGGGTTATGCATTAACTCAAGAAATTCATGAAGAATAGTAATTGTAAAACCAAACTAATCATGTTTTCCATAGTTAGGAATTGCATTCTTATTAGCATACTTAACCATACAAAACACCCCATGTCGAATTTTTGCAAAAATAACTTCTCACAAATAGGACAAATATTTTTTCGTCTCACATTGTGAATACAAAATCTAAACGTTACATTTAAAAATCACTTGCATTATGTCTCTTGAATGCTAAAGGGAATACATAACTAATATGTATTTTCGGGTACATTCAAACGTAGCTACATTGAATAAGGAGTGTTTGGGTTATCTCATGTTTTACTAAAAAACAATTGAAATTAAAAAAATCTCATGTTTTACATGCATTAAAAGAGTCGAGATAACTACACCTCCACATTGTTAGCATATAGGCACACACTAGAACTCCAAAAGCACAATTATCGTTAATATAAACTAAAATATGATATTTATGTTTCTAGGTCCAAACATGCCTCCTCTAACATTCTATGACCACAAAGACACCCTTAACTACCTACCCAAACACCATAAGACCAAGGGACTTACCGAGGCTCAAAGAAACATCTTTAAGGCGTTATAAAAACACTATGTCCATGAGGGTAGAACTATTGACCCATCCTTCCTAGAAGACACAACCATTCGTCAAGACCTTGCAGCCATAGACTTTTATTGCCTTCTCAACATTGATGAGTCAATATGTCCTAGGTTCATCCTAGAATTCTATGCCTCCATAACTCTTCACACCAATGATGAGGGACTCATAAACCTAAGCTTTAGGGTCAACCAAACTCAATTCAACATTCCTCTCGATCAATTTGCTCAAGTCCTTGGTATCCCAAATAGGGGTACATGCATCTACTCGGACAANTGTCCTAGGTTCATCCTAGAATTCTATGCCTCCATAACTCTTCACACCAATGATGAGGGACTCATAAACCTAAGCTTTAGGGTCAACCAAACTCAATTCAACATTCCTCTCGATCAATTTGCTCAAGTCCTTGGTATCCCAAATAGGGGTACATGCATCTACTCGGACAAATGGTCCCTTTCAATTCTAGACACTATGGATGATCGTCCTTACCCCTATAACACTCCTCTAGTTAACAAGCAAATCATTCGAGATCACCTTTTTCACCCTAGAACCTCGGGAACTAGGATTAAAAGGTCGGGTACCGAAATTGACCGTGACCCCTTTTGCATGGAACTTAATGAACTCAAGGATCCTTTTCTCAAATGGGAGGAAGTACTTAGGGCAAATGTGATTAGTTCAATAGGAAATCGTGACCACATCAATGCTTGCCTTTGCTACATGCTCTATAGCATTTCCATTCGCCAACCTTTTAACTTGGCTTACGACATAGCCAAAAGGATGGCGGACATATCCATGCAAGGCAAAAGTGCACTTCCCTATGGAATGCTTCTCACTCGCCTTTATAGGGCCTTTGCTCCAATCCCTCGCAATCTCAAAGGTTTTTGTCCCGACTACACTCTCATTCCCCACATCTTTGTACCCTTAAGTGAGTATCGTGTAGCCAAGACTCAAGGAAAACGACCTCACCCTCCCACCTCTTCATCATCCTCATCAATGAGTGAAGACGATGGACTACCCAACTCAAGGCTTCCTCCTCATGACTACCACCGACAACTACCAAGGATTGCTAATGAATCGGAGGAGTTCAAGCAAACAAAGGGAATGTTCAAGTGCTTGGGAAGGTTCCTTAAAAAGATCAACAAGAAGCTAGACAAGAAGTGAGAATGCTAACGAGGTGTTTGGCACAACCACTTTTGAACAATTATGTGTAATGGATTTATGTATTATTAGGATGTTTCCTGTGTTTTAAACATTTCTTGTGAACTAACAAACATTTGTAGGTGGTTAGCATTCCTATGCTATCAATTTTCCGACTTTCCGCTTCTATAAAGTGGAAATTTTAGCACTTGCTTGATCTTCAATGGTATGTGTGTTTTTCCTATGAATTATGTTGTATTGCAATGTATTATGAACAGATACATATGTTTTTACAACTTTTATGGAGCTAGAATAAGGTTTCGGCACTCAAAATTTTTTCGGCACAAATGAACACAGTAGGGTACGGCTAAGACGGAACCAAATTTATGGTTCCATCCGTACAGCCATTTGGATCCGTGGGTTTTCACACCACGGATCACACGGAACCAAAAATTTGGTTCTGTCTCTTGTTGTCGTTGGTTCCGCCTGTACTATAGCAACTTTTCAAAATTTCTGATTTCCCGCAAATTTTGCTAAACTTATTAAAATATCAAATTTTCTTTTACAAATCTGCATATTAGGAATGAACAAATCTTCTAAAACCAATAGAAAACTAATTATAACAAGAAGTACTAGATCTTAGGTACAGGATAGTCACACTTGATGATTGAAATGCATTTATTCCCAATCCAATCCATATCACTCAAGCTTCACCCATTGGGTTGACTTCCTTGACATGACATCCCTCTTAAACACTTCTAAATCATTAGTTTCGGCAATTTATCTATGGTTCAACATCTAATCCAAACACAACTTTCCATACCTATTAACTTCTATAAATTAGTACCACTAAGATCATCAAATCTCACACCTTTACCATCATTTCTATCCTCCTTAGTACTTCAATCTCAGCCAAAATGACTAAGTCAAATACCTTTTCACCACCATCAAAACCGCCTAAGAGAACCGCTAGAATAAGTGTCAAGCCTTGTTGCTTTGTCAAACTTGCATCATCATCCTCAGACTCTTCACCATTGACCAGCTCATATCCCATTCGTGATGAAAACTTCCTAAGTCTTACCACACCAACACCTCCAACCAAAATCAACATCTCCACTCCACCACCAACTAAGACACCGATTGCAACCACACCACTTCCGGCACCATTCCCACTATCAAAATCACCATCACCACCAAAGTCACCCAAACTAGAACCTATGGAACTATTTGCAACTCCACCTACTTCACCTCACCCATTCTTGGATACTCTAGATGACTTGCCACCAAGATCAACCAATCCACCGCCTCTTCCATCCTTTGGCACCATTGAAAGACTAGCCAAACAACCCTCAAGTGAACCACAAGATGAAAGTTATCAACCACAACCACTACTATTTCATCCACAATTCAAAGAAATCCATGGGCCACTATATGGTGAACCAACTCATGCTCAAAATGTCCCACCACCACCACCCACATCTCAAACCTTTTTCCCAACTTATGAGGAAATTGAGGAATCCTTGTGGAGTGATCCTCCAAGCACTCAACCAAGTCATGAAGCTTTCACCGCCAATCTCCTCAATGAAATGAGCAATGCTCTATCCTTCAAAAGGTTGATAGGAGCCCACATCAAAGAACCCATGCAACTCCAAGAAGCTTTGTACTCTTCCTCCATGAACATTCCACCACCAAACATCTTTACACATCATGAAGCTCAACCAAGCAATCCACCACCACACAACTTTGGACCTAATGAGACTCAATCAAACAATCCACCACCACCAACAAATGAATTTCCTCTTCCACCAAACTTTTCCCGCCATGATTGTGGCACGTGTGAAAGAACCGCTCACATAAGTGAACGGTGCCAAAAAGATATCCGCGAACTTCAAAATAAAATGAGGTTCATTCTCAACCACATCCTAGAGCGCTTGAACACCATCACTCACCCGCCACAACCATAGGAACAAGCTTGGTGTCTAACTTCCTAGTCTAAGATTTCACAATCTAGAACTTCATAGGACCTCTCTTCATTAATGTTGTTTTTCATCTCTTTTTATTTGTGCTAAGAAGAATCTATCTACTTCTTGTCCCATTATTTTGGCTAAGGTCAAAATAAATTTTACTTGAATGATATTGATCTTCTTTATGTGGAGCATTGTCTTTATATAGTGTGATTTGTATCTTGTCTTTTGCATATATATTTCCCACTAACTCTTTGTCTTGTAGAAACTCAAAATCCATGCATTACTTGGCACCCCAATAAGGGGGAGTATTGTCCAAGGGGGAGCTTCTAATAGCTCGGGCTACATCACATTCCGCATTCACTTCTCTTCTTTTTGTTTCGACAAAAAGGGGGAGAAAATAATATCTCTAGCAACTAGTAATAAATGGTTATTGTTACACAATGAAAAAGACCAATACTTTACATATCTACTAAAATTGGTTAAAAGACTTATACTCATTTTTCAATAACTTGTATCAAATTTTTCTATCTCAAAACTTGTCACTAAAAAGATACTAAAATGTTGCATAAAACTAGTTGACTACAAATGCTTAAAAGATTTATACTTTATTTATCTTAGTTGCTAAAATATAAACTTATGTTTTGTCATCAACAAAAAGGGGGAGATTATTAATACAAATATCGTCCAAAAAACATTATTTATATTTTACGATCTTTGCCGTATTTTGTTAACGACAAAATATAAAGTTCACTTTAGCAACAAAGTATAAATATAGTTAAAATCTTTTATACATAATGTCACAAGACCATTATTACATAAGACAAGCATTTGTTAGTTAACACTTGTATTTTACATTAGTTTAAAACATAAATAGAAAGTTTTATTACATCATGTGTAGCATCATGATCCTTGGAAGTTTGTATGATCCTTGGAAGATATGGTGAAGATATTGTTTAGATTGTTACTCAATGTATCTAGGAAAGATATGGCAATATCTTTGGAAGATTTGAAAGAAATATTGGAGGATTGTGTGTCAGAGTCTGGCGGAACCAAACTCTAACACAGACGGAACCAATCATTTGGTTCCGTCCAATCCGTGGCCTACTGGAGTTGTTTTCCTATAAATAGCAGGCCATTCCAAGTTGTTTCTTCATCGCTTACAATCATACATTATCATACATACTCTCATTACTTATATCTAACATATTCATCTTTCATTTTGGTGAGATTCTTTTGTAGCAAGAAGATCACAAACTCATATCAAAGACATACAAGCATCAACGCAAAGTTGGAATACTTGTTTGTATAAATAGTGTGTGAACTTGTGTTGTTCATACTTTCATTGATTGTATCTATTCATTAGTGATCGGTTAGTATTTTAGTCCTCAAAATACATAGTGTGACGGGAGTGGTTGTGCCCTTGTAAAAGAACTCGACATTTAGCTTTGTGTCGGTAATAGTGTGTAAGCGACGTGTAAGGTTTCTCCACCGGTGAAAGGAGCTTGTTGACTAGTAAGAGTAACTCTCGAGTTGGATACTCGGGGCGTGGAGTAGGGCAAGGAAAAATATTCCTTGTAGCCGAACCACGATAAACATTCATGTTGTGGTTTGATTGTTTCTTACTCTTTACTTGCATATTACTTATTAATTGTTAGTATCGATTGTTGATTACACGTAAAGATTTCAAAAGGAATTAAAGATAAAAACCGGTAAACTATTCAACCCCCCTTCTAGTTTTCCACAGACGTATAAAAGCTCATTTATAAATACAGTGTTTAACTAATGCATATGTCGAGGCATGCCAAGAAAGCACTATGTTCTATTTAATCTTAGAAAACACACATTTTTAAAGCTTCGCCTGCTGTATAACCATACTTGACATGTAACAGTTTGCTCGCCTAACTTGATGTTCTATTAAAATTTGTTTTGGCCTTTATACGAGTATTCGAGCTGCTCACCGAGCAAGCACTCCTATCACTTTAGTATTTTTTTTTTTTTTTGCATACCGTTGAGTTTTTGAATACTTAGTTTAGTTTTACTTGATGGTTTGTGTGGTTTGGACACATTTACGCAACCTGCAATGATAATATATGAAGCTGAAAAAACAGATTACCGACACTTTATGATATTCATGTTGGTATTAATGTGCTATTATTATGATTTTAGGAGTATCTTTTAAGGAAGCGGATGAGTCATGCTAATGAGGCGGTTAAGATGTTGAACGGGTTTGAAGCTATCGTGAAAAGTGACCAGAGTGGGAATGCTGTGAAGCGATTAGACTTAAGTGCAACATTTTGGTTGAAGGATTGGCGCGTTTGATGAAAAAGCTGAAGGGGCATATATTTGGATAAATGGGAATAGGAGGACATGGACAGGTAATGTGTTAATGGACTTAGAAAGTGTCAAAACTCTTTTATTATAAACCATATATTTAGCTTTAAGGGCAATTTTTATTGTTTGCCCAAACTAAGGTTTGGGATAAAGTGAGAACACATGTACAAAATGTCTTAAAATGTGTTATCACAAAACATGTTTAAAGGTGTGTAACCTGATTTCAAAGTGGTCACACGTGAAAAGCTGTCTCCAAGCTGCTTATCTCATCATTTACATATGCATAAGCAGTTTTATATAATCGGGTTTGGAATTGCTTGCTTCAAACATGTCAACATAAGATATAAGCAGTAGTAATATGCAGTCCCAAACACCCCTACACCCTTTAAAACTGTTTTGGTATAACATAGAAGCACTTCCAAGGTCTTTCTGATTGCTGGTGATTATTTGCACTTTAATTAAGTTGTTTTGGGTTGTTTGGGATCGCTTATCTAGATCGCATTTAGGATTATCTGATTTAGGAAAAAGTTTTTTTAAGTAACCTGTTAGGGACTGTTATAAGCAGTTTTATAGCAATACCGTAACACCCTCTTAGTTAATTTTGTTCAGTCTATGTTTGGAAATGTGTTTCCAAACTGATGGACTGACTGTGGCGATATTATGAATCAGGTGTAAAGGAATTAGCTGAGCAAATATTCTTTTTTCTTTGAACTTGCAGGACCCAGGTGTAAAGGAATTAGCTTAGCAAGTAGCAAAAGATCCATCATGCAATGAAATGGCAGGGCGACTTCAGAAGACCTCCCACTTTGGTACACAACAACACTATTCGAAGATGCAGCAGGTCATGCCTCAGTTTATGACCACTAATGTTTGTTTGCTTTTCTCATATCTTTATATGATTATAAAAACTACTGTTACAAACTATAGAGTGATCTTCAAAGAGAAACTCTCCAAGTTTATGTACAGCAATTACTAATACCTTATAAATTTACATTTTACTATGCTTGCACGCCAGTTAGCTAACTAAATTCCTTCTTTAGCAAAACACCCCGCAGCAAAGCGCGGGCTAACCACCTCGTTGAGTTCTATTGAACGGGTGAAAAAAATGATGTATTATAAGGATGGTCATTTTCATATGGTTAACACATAAATCAGATTTTTTTTATACAATATAATATTTTGGTCTTTCTATACGGAATGTATTTTGTGAACTACCGCGATGAGATTACATCATAACCATGCAATGAAAGTATGAAACCTGCTCATATGAGAGAAGTACCAGCTTGGATGTCGTCAAGATAAGCCGTAAACCTACGAGCAAAATACACAATATTGTGATATTAGTAGACGAGGTATTACATTTATTTTCTAAAAAAGCTAGATACAGTATCCATAAACACAAATTGTATACGTCACAAGGATCGGGATTGCATGTGAATATGTGATGTTTTCTTCCAAATTATATTCCTTGTATGGTAGGTTACAAACTTACAATGACCCTAGCAATCATGCTTAAAAGATGGCATGCATAACTTGTGGTGTGGATTTTCTAGACTTCTAATACTGTCAAATATATTGGCATATAGAAGATTTGTCATTTTGTAACTAGTTGGTCCTCAAATACAAATAAAATTAGCATTTATAAGCTCTATCGTATAAATCAATTACGGAGTAGAAGGTAACGATAACTTTGTCAATACATGCCTAAAAATCTTTAGAATGCATGAAGGTTAAGATGTGATGGACACAAAAGGTCAAAATCTTTCACCTCAGCGTGGTCCAATAACCTTAAATTTTGACAATTGTTGTACTAGGTTACTTGGATTTTTATATGATCGAGATAAGACCATTAATCATGCTTTGTGCCTTTGCATGGACGTAAATCCGATAAAGAATCACACATTAAAATCGTATTCTTTGGTAACTATAAGTGTTGCATTTATATTCGTAGTAATCAGTCTTTTGATGTTTGGTAAACTTCATTACAAGTTTCACGGTGAATAGTGGAGTATAATTGTATAAAAAATTATATAGCTGTGAAGTAATTTCGGACGTAAATGACTTTTAAAGATAATTTTCGACTAACTTAGTTTAACTATTTTTTATTTTTTTGAGAGCGACAATTTTGACTATCTCACAATATTTACACTGCAAATTTATCTCACATGTTATAAGCAAAACTTGAGTCCACAACTATTTAGTTGAGAAACTTCTCATACAATATAAATATAATGTATCATCGAAAACAAAAACAAGTCCTTTAATTTTAGTTTAACTATATAATATACATATGGTTAAAATGTTATGGATTTGTCACTTTCTTGTCCTCATAAGTTTTTACTCTATCACTACATCGGACATTCATTTGCTAACTAGAAATGAATTTGGGTTTCAGGTAAACAAATATCTTATTAAGTTAACTTAGAAGAAAATTAAAATTTTGAAGAAAAATTTAAATATATCAGATAAAGTAAACTTTGAAAAAAATTAAAACTTTGAAGAAAATTAAGTACTGAATAACAAATCTCATCTTTAGTAAAAATTGTCATGGTTTGATTTGAGAATCTTACGATTTTATAATATTATAAAGAGTAAATTGCAAAAATCGTCCCTAAAGTTTGACCAATTTGCATGTTTCGTTTCACACATTTCGAAACTGCAAGGATCGTCCCTAAAGTTTGGCCCGTATGCATGTATCGTCCCTAAAGTTTGACCCGTGTGCATGTACCGTCCCTAAAGTTTGACCAATTTGGGACGATATATGCCCCAAAAAGGATGATATATGCCCCAAAGGTTAACTTTAGGGACGATCCTTGCAGTTTCGAGATGTGTGGGACGAAACATGCAAACGGGCCAAACTTTAGGGATGATTTTTGCAATTTACTCTATTATAAAGTATAATAGATCCCGATCTTACATATGATATTTGCAATGTAGGATTTTAATAGGATCATGATCTTTACCATGGGATCTTAAAATCTTAATCAAATTTGATCTTACTTTGTTTGACCCACAAGCTAAAAAACTACTTTTTCCGTCTCATATTAAATGTCCAGTTTTGACTTATGAAGGGTTTTTTTTTTTTCTTTTTTTTTCAACATTTACCTTAAATATTTTCATTTGGGTTATATAATATTGATGAAAATTATACTAATAAAAATATATTTAAAACCCAATTCATTCATATATTTTGTATCAATTGGGCAACAAGGTCATTTTTGGAATTATCCCTATAATAATTTGTAGATTCGCATAATTTTATAACGCCTAGTAAAAAAAGACATTATAGTAGAACGTGCTAGCCTAGTTCATCCTACTAAACAATACGTAATTAAATACTTGGTTGTGATCGATGAGGGAAGAACGTGCTATTGATGTAGGTTTTACTGACCAGGTCTTAAATTTATATTGTATCTCGTTTACCTATAGTCTACTTTAATGCACTAACGGACAGTGTACGCGGTCGCGTGTAGAGTAGTAATTGGTTAAACCGAGGTCGTCTCAAAATATATGTGTGATGGATCCTAATTTAAGTCTATGTTGTTGATATAAATAATGTCTAAAAACATTATTAATATTTTTCGATACCTCTATGTTTTGATAATCACAAAATGTAAAATCATTAAAACGTAAGATTATTATGTAAATAAGTATTTAGTCGTAAATATTCATTTTAACAAATTAATCACTTAAGATATGAATAAACAAATGCTTAATACATTTTATGATCAAAGGAACTTTTATTCAAGCACTAGATTTTTTATAAAATGTTACAAACATTTTATATCTTTTACAAAATATTTTTGGTAAATAAAGGAAAATGTTTAATTCACAATAAATATTTGAATTCAAATTTTCAGCTCAAAAATGGTAAAAATATTCCAGAAAAACCTTCCCCAGTAAATGACAAAGCTGAGGAATGTTATGGACTGGGCGGTCCCCTTAAACTTTAAGGGGACCGGCCAGGCTTTAAGGGGACCGGCCACGCTCCTCAGGTCCCCCAGCCTGCCTATAAATACTGGACTATTTCCCAACTTTTTTCTCACCTTTTACACTCCAAACTTTCTGTCTAGATCCTTCCCATACATCCTTCTAAATCCTTTGATCATATAATCATAAGCCTTTGTTTCAAAGTGATCCAAGCTCAAATCATTTAAGTGCACGAGAAGAATACTCCTTATACATCTAGCCAAGAAGTATTGTAGTTTAGTTGATATCTTTGTAAAGTTGTGTAAATTATTTGTAAAAGTGTGGTGTGTATGTTTATGTAATAGGTAGATCAAGGTAGTAGTCTTATTGGTGTGTTAGTAGTGTTGAGAAGTTGTGAAGAAGAAGTAGTGTAGTGTCGTGAAGAAATCGTGTTGAGTTGTGAAGAAGTCGTGTTGTGATTGAAGTTGTGAGATTGGTTCTAGCTAGGATTAGAACTCGACATTATGCTTAGTGTTAGAAATTGGTGTAAGCAAAGGTGTGTACGGTTTTCTCCGCCACAAGGGAGTTTGTTAACATAGTGAAGTGAACTCTCGAGTTAGATACTCGAAGAGTGGAGTAGGGCGAAGAGGTGCTTCGTTACCAAACCACTATAAATCCTTGTGTTGTGGTTTGATCTTTCCATCTCTTATCTTTCATTTATTACTTTACTTGCATTGTTATTATTTTCATACTTAGTTATAATTATTCATTTAGTGCAAGAGTTGAGTTCACACAAGATCAAATCAAAGTGTCTTTTTGAAAAACAAAGTTTTTATAATAAATTTAAAAAGACGTAAAACTATTCAACCCCCCTTCTAGTTTTCCACATATGTCACATTTTAAAATGGTTTATGGTTTGAAATAATTAATTAAACTAAAGAAACATAAATGAAATAAAACTAAAAGGAAATTGAAGTTGTGAGCAATGGGGAGAAAGTGTACTAGCCTAGTTGGTCATCCTATATTGTTATGCCTATGTTCTCTATTAAACTCTTTTATCGCTTCAAGTGGGACGACGATAGTCACTAGACTCCTTTGGTCGATTCGCCTAGCCTATCTCCCTAGAATCCTGTCCGGAACCAAAGGCACGACCCTCTGTAAGTAAGCGGACGTACGATAGACTAGTTTGAGTCATTAAGTACCACTACATGCTAGATTCATCTTCGTGTGGCCCGGTCTCTCAGATCTTAGACCACACATCTAACTTCTTAAGTTTATCCAACCCGGAGGGTGATCCTGGGGTCAATTAGCACACAAGGGATTGGTAGTCCCTCGCAACCTAACTACACTAGGGCCCTGTGGTCAATTCTCCTAGTGTACCAAGTACAACCGGTTCTTTTAAACTAACGAAACTAGAGGATCAACGATAAACTAAGCATGCACATACTAGAAGCAATAATAAAAGTACGAAAACATAATCAAAACAATATAAGAATCATAACTAGGCTAGCACCAAAGGTGCTTAGCCGATCATGTTATAAATTACAGCCAAACGAATGTTATGCATGTTAATGGAAGACATGAATTCCAAAATGCAATTAAAACAATGATAGCTAAAAATTATGGTTGTTATGGCGTGATCTCTCCCTTAAAAATGCTTTGTATGCTATTGTAGATCGTCCCTCTAAAACCTCCCTTCGTTCTCTGACTTTTGGTGGTGTGGAAGTTGTGTCAAATGCAGAATTTGGGGCTGGTATTTATAGGACCGACATAGCTACAGCGTAACCCTATGAGTTGGTTACGCCGTAACTAGTGTAATCTTAAAACGATCTTATCCATAGACAATGGCTACGGCGTAATTGTGGTAACTGGTTACGCCATAGCTACTTAGGGTTTCACTTGCGTCGTAATCCTCTTGTGTGGTTACGCCGTAATCTTGTCATAATATTGGATCACGTATTGTTCCATAACTACGCCGTAACTCTTCATCATGGTTACGGCGTAGCCTTCATCGCGATAGAATTCTTCTAAATCTTCAAATTATTACAGTGTAACTTTTAGAGTTAGTTACGCGTATTCTTCTGAATATAGGTAAGACTTGAAATCTCTAAGTAAAGTATACGGTGTATCCCATTTGCATAGATACGCCATATTCATCGTCTGAATAGACATTTTCTTCGTTTTAACTCCAAATATCGCATTTTTCCTTGTCTTTTTCATTTTTGCTTCAAAATTACTAAGAATGAGAAAAGTAAACGATTAAACAGTGATTTTTATATAAATTATAGTTAAAGAGCAATATTCATAGAATAAATGATGCATAACAACACTACTTAGTTGATCACATCATTTATCCTTCTATTTGCAATTCATGTTTATTTATCATTTATGATCGACTTTTAAAACGAGGTTAGTAGTTCGATCACTAATTGTTGATGTGTTTATTTTATTTATTTAGAATGACCTTATATATGTTTGCTTATTGGTTTGCTAGAAGAAAAAAGGTTAAGTAATGTCAATGTCGTTGTGGGTATGATTTGTAATGATAACTTTGGTATATCGTTAATAATTGCTCAGTTCTTTAGCAGCGTAGTTACTATACTTTAAAATCTTGTTGTAGTCCCTACGTTTGATCAACTAAACACAATATCTAAGGTGACAGGAGGTGGTAGGCGTGAGGTATGTAGGAGAGAAAGAGAGAGAAAAACTATATTTCATAAACATAATACACACACTTACACACTCAAGCACGCCTACAAATGAGCACATTTGTGGGTATTTATATACATAATAGAGAGGCTCCTAAGGGGCCTTGGTTTGGGCTTTAATCTTGGACTTGGATTACATAAGATAAGAAGACTCATACTAAATTTAACATACATACTAAACTATAAAGTTCCTAATAATATAGAATGAGTGAATGACCATCACTTTCTTTAATGCTAACAATCTCCCTCTCAAAAATTACATATTTTTTGAGAGATTTTAACCTTTAAAGTGAGTTTGGGAGTTAAGTTTTTAAAAACTGTAGAACGAGTCACAAATTGAAATATTGTGAGTCAAAATCTTGAGAAAATTTTTGAAAAGTTTTGAAGTTAATCGGATTATTCTACGACAATCATAAATGAGCATAATATATATTAACTTCAAATGTAGTTAATAAATTAAAGTAGTTTTGTTCGACCAACTTTTAACAGTATACGAGCATAAAAAATAAGTTATAAAGCATCAAGGATGGAAGGATGATTTGTGTACAATAAGAAAATCCTACATGTTCATCCATTGTTGTATTATATCGAGATTGGTTTAAGGTTAGGTGTAATGGGTGTGAGGGGTCGCCCATCCACCTCATCTCCTCACCATTCACATCATTGTGCGCATATAAATCACGCGTGAGTATGCGAGAAAAAGAGGAGTGAGTGGTGAGGGTGCTCACCACTCGGTACCCATGTAAGTTTTTATTATTTATTAGGTTTGTGAGTGTTTGCGGGGTATTTTATGAGGTATGTCTGAAACATGAAGGGAGTGATAACCATTGTGGGTGAAAGGTAAGAGGAGTGGTGATGTGCTGAATGGTAATGTAACGCTGAGGTTGAAGGTCAATGAATGATGACCATTGCATGCAGTCTAAAAGAAATGAAATTAATTTATAGTAAAAGAAAATAAGAAAAAAAAAATACTACCCCTCTCCGTGCATTTTTCCTTTTAGAATTGTTTCAAAATGATTATCAATGCTAGTATAATAAAAGTTGAAATTGTTTAAGTTTACCTAACAAAATTATTGCTATCTACAAAGTTTTTTTTTGGGTGCAAAAGGTAAACTTATATTATTAATACAAAAGATTCATACCTCAACGGATTATAGCAATAGACAAGCCTATGCTCATAATCTAACACAAACAAAAGCATACTTTCCACCATGTCCTGAACCATGAACTCAAATTCACTGCAGTCATCTATCAACAGATTGCTATTTCCTGCAGACCATGTTTACCTTAAAAGCACCAAGAACCATCTAGCTACATTTCCACCATATCTACTTATCATGATCATTCATCCTGCCACCACAATAACCATGACAATATAGATTTGTGGCCTCACTAGGAACCCATAACCTCTCCACCGCACGGGCTATACCACCTATGCTACATTTCCATCTACTACAATGGCTTCACATAGATGGGAACACAAACCATGCAGTGAGTACCTACAATTCCTCCATAGACAGTGCTCATTAGGACCATGTAGGTTCATCTTACACACCTCACAATTCCTAATACCATGCACTATCTCTCCAGCTCAATTACTCTACTCAAATGGGAACTCACTTTATGGAAAATGAATAAAACATTAACTGTACTAACCTAACTGCCCCATTGTTACCTAACAAAGGCCTACAATAAAACAATAGATGTAGACATAAATGTTCTAAACATATCCATGATACAGAGCCATCATTTGAACTGAGCCAATATAACATAGATCAGTTAATACAGGCAATAAGGTAACCTGAATATACTGATGTGCAGAATCAAATCACCTCTGCAAAACTGATCATACCAGATCAATTGTATGAATTGCTTCCAATCATACATCAATGTCACCAAAGAACCAAGCAGGATACTACATTATGGGTATTTATCCACTCCAAACAGAATAAAAATCTACCCATGGTATTAGCCAACTGCTGTATATCCACCTTTGCCAAAACACCCCCTCAAACATAATCCAGCATTCACCTCACAACAAATAATATTCAAACCAATACATCCTTTGCTCTTCTACATTTAATTTGCCACTTCTCTTCCACATTTCTAGTATTTACACTGTCTTTTACTATAATCCCAACTAATCTTCCTTTAACATTTTCCACAACTTTATTGTATGTATCTTGGCTACTGTTATTATCATCTCTAAAGATTCTTCCATTTCTTTCTTGCCAAAGGAAGTACACACAAGCTGCCAAGTTAAATTAAACTATTAATTAACTTGGCTACTGCTATCTACAAAGTTAAATTAAACTATTAATTAATAATCAAAAAGTAAAACTGTTTTTTAGTGGCTATTAAAAAATCAAAACTATAATAAATATATTTTCTTTAATTTTTGTATTTTTTTTTATCGATGAACAATAATTTTAATAAAAAAAATTACTATACGCCAGTTAATAAGTACTTAAACAAGGCACAAAATGGTAAATAACTTTTAAAAAAACCAATTTAGTTGGTTAAAAACTCCCAAATTTTTGTATGCTAGTTTAAACCGATAAAGTAGTACGTGGCATTATGGGGTGGCAAGTTGCTGTATTCCCATTGGACAACACAAAACCCCCCTTAAAAAACTACCCCCGGCTGCTAAATTGTCCCAATCACTCCCAACAAAACACACACACACACAACTCACAGACAGTAGTACTTCACCCCCAAATTTCTCACAAAACCATGTCAAATAAATCCTTCAAATTAAACTAAACCCTAAAAAATCTCAACTACTTCACTAATAATAAAAATGGAAGAACCACCATCTGCCACGTCACCATCTTCACCACTTGATAAACCGCTTCATCTCTTAACAGAAGACGACATTTCGCAGCTCACTCGCGAAGACTGCCGTCGTTTTCTCAAACAGAAAGGTTAGTTAGTTAGTTAGTTTGTTAGTTAGTTTGTTGTAACTAACTAACTAACTGTGAAATATGATTATGATTACTTACAGAAAATAAACGGGTATGTTATGTGGTAGGTATGAGAAGGCCGTCCTGGAATAAATCTCAGGCGATCCAGCAAGTAATTATGCTGAAAGCGTTGCTCGAGCCTGTACCCGAGTCTGATGACCGGAAAAAGAAGCTCTACATTAGTTCCACCACTCGTGTTAGTGAAACTTTTTTAAATAGTTTTTTATAATATAATATATATGTTTAGTTAGTGTGGTGATATAATAATGTTGATAAAGTTGCTTTTGTGTTTTTTATTAGGGATTAGTTTAGTGTGTGATTAGTTTATTTAAATATAATGAATGTAGGTCCAAAAAGGAACAAGTGTGGATACGGAGATCTCGCTTTCAGCTGAAGAATCGGTGCCTGGTCATAACAGGTGTAATGATGTCGAGAAGCCGGATATTGATATTTTGGCTGATAATGACTCTGCTGCTCCTCTGCCTCCAGGGTAAATTTTCGGAAATTATTCTATTCTTATGGAACCTACTTATTGGGATAGATATTTTATGAGTGGTGCTCAAGATATAGAATGGGATTTTTTTTATTTTTTTTGGTAACCGACCTTTTGGCCGACTAATCCACAGGGTTTGAACCCACCGCCACACAGATTCAAACCGGGTAAAGCCCTCCCTTTTTTAGGAGGTCGGCGTGGCCACTTCAGGGTTGTTTGCACCTAGCAGAAATTGAACTTGAGACCTCACACATTTTAGTGGTATTAGTCACAAGACTTTTACCCAGTGTTGCAAAAAAAAGGCCTACAAGGTCGATTAATCGTCGTCTAGGCGTTCAAAAGGCACCAACTTTTCCAATTTGTGTAAATCGGTCAAACAAATTGGTCAACCGTGGTCAATGACATTCATCAGTGATCAAACTTTTTGAAAACATTCAAATCTTGCCGGAAACACCCAAAACTCGTTGTAAAATGGCTTTAATACTTTATAGTCGCTTTTCATATCTATTACGAGATGTTTTTTTTAAGGAAAATCTTGCATAAAATACTTAAAGCTTGCCGGAAATACCCAAAACTTGTCGGAAATGCCAATCCGGAAACACCCTTGAGTGGTTAGAAAGGAAATTTATCATAAACCAAAAATGCATTAGAATTGAGCTGGTGTGTATGAGAAATGATACACTCACAAAAAGATTTTCACAAAACAATCCACAAAATGAGATGGCATAAAAGTGATTGGCTTAATGAGAGAAGTTATAGAAAAATACACCAATCACTCTGTGCCATCTCATTTTGTGATTGTATCATTTCTCGGTGTATATTGTGAGTGTATCATTTTGTGGAAATCTTTTTGTGAGTGTATCATTTCTCGGTGTGTATTGTGTTTCTCATTCTACATGAGAATGAATGGGTATCAAAAATAGTTTTGGAAATGGTTAGAGAGTAAAAAGTTCGTGTTACATGTATCAAAGAAGTAATTCAATAATCTATATAGATTGATAACTTACAAAAGATCTATGTTGACTTGAGTCCATCTCCATCGTTATGAATGGCATTAAATAAGATTCTTGTATTAGTTGACAAGACTACAATGCACACCATAATTTTTAACGAGACATATCCTTTTACCCATGAGTTATAGTTTGAGACTTTTGAGAGAGCAAAACAACTTTTAAATTTAAGAAGTGGCTAATGTCGTTTATGGTCATTTAAACTTTGTTCTATGAAGTTTTGTACTTTAACCACCGACAAGGCGACAAGTAGATGAAATAGAGGCAGTGAATACCGTATGTGGGGAATTCAAACACCACATTTTTTACACTTTGATCAAGAGAATGAAGGATATACGTCCTCCGTTATTCGACAACAAAACAAACTTTAAGTTCAACTAAGGTCACATATTCTTGTCATTTGTCAGAGTGTAAGAATGTGGCGTTAGATGCTTAGGTTATTCTTCTTTTGGTAATTTAATTACAAAATTGCATAAACAAGCTACTGATAATAAACATTTCAATATAAGGTTTGTGCAAGTACTCTTTTTTAAACTATTCAACAGTTTATCTCAAATCACATTGCATTCTTCAACTTCTTATTTTTTTAAGTTGTGGTCCAAAACTTTATAAAGTCATGGGTTATAAGTGTTTATGAGATACGCCTCATCACTTGTGTAAGGTGCCTTGCTACAACTCTAGCTTAGCATTGACACTTAGTCTCTTCACTTAATACGGTTATAAGACTTCATTACGCTCTTTATGATGTCGTTCATAATGGAAGTGAAAGGCTCAACGTGAATTCTTGGTTTTTTTGGCTGCGTGATGGTTATTTCTACTATGCATTATTGTTATAACTCTTAACGCATTGAACATGTACTTTATGATTTGGTCATCTCGAAAGTTGTTTTTTTGGGTAATCACGCATTCTACCGTTGACTCGTAAACACCATATCCACCTCCTGGTTTCTAATGCTCTTTTGGTTAATGGGTGGATTTCTTTGTATGAATATTAGAAGTTTCTTTTACGCACTAAATCTATGCTTTTAGGCTATGCTTTTGGTTTTGGACTTCCATTAGTTTATGGCGCTAATCTATACTACACCAGTCTTACCAACTGTGGTTCTTTGCTCCCCAATTTTTGGTATGATATGCATGACCGCACTCCTTATTTTCCAATGTATAAAATTCCTTCCACCTCACTAAAATGACCCTGAGCTTGTCGTATTTAGACTTGATGCTGTAGCTTTTACATTTCACTGGCCAGGAAGATACTTATATATTTATTTCCACCTTTAGTGCATAACCTTCGTTTCAAAGGTACTCACTTAGAATTTAAATTGTGAGATAACAAGTTTGGAGCTTTTCAGCCTCTTGCCCAAGGTTTATAAACCCTATTAATATACCCTGTATATGTGTACTATCATTGCACTGCTGACAAAAAAAAAAAAAAAAAACAAAAAAAACAAACAAACAAACAAACAACGCCAGTCTAAGTAATAAATAAACCCTAATAATTTTAGAAATACAAGCCTGTTTCTCATCTCACCATCTCATGTTTCAGCTCTGCTTTAATGTGCTGATCTTGTGAAGGCTAATGTGTGTAGAGTCGATTAAGGATTATCTGTGCCTTTTAATCAATGCAGACCTAAAAGCTGCTACGAAATGAGAAATTAGTTTATATCAAGTTTTTACTTGGATCTTACTTCTCTAGTTGATTTTTGCACTGGGATTTTAGGTGGCCGGTAACTACTATAATGGGTCATTAAATATTATAACTGAGTAGAAATAAATAAATAAAGAAAAAGATTCACTTTATATCTTCATTTATCGCCTTTGCAAATCTCGAGTTCTTAGTTTCTTACATTTTCAAGATCGACGGCATTAATTAAGACCCTCCGAATCTTACAAAATTAACGAATTTTCAAGATTTTGCTGCAACATATGGTTCTGTACTTTGGTTCTAAAAGTTAAGATCATATATTAGCCAATATGTTAACAAAATTATTTCGAAATGTTTTATCACACAATGACTGTTTTTGGAATATAGTTGCAAAGAAAAATATTTTTTTTGGCAAACAAATGAATACGTATTTGTCTAATGCAGACCTTCGTTTTCACTGGTTAGAAGAGGATATTTTGGCTGAGAAGAGGTTGTTAGAAGTAAAGGTCAACCAAGATTGACATGAAGGAAACATTCTGAAGATTAATTTACATGAGTGGTGTATATCGAAGGTGTTGGCCTCGGAAACGAGTGTGTGAGAGAATGTCATTAGTGTACTGGAATTTGGACCTTGGGTCGCATCTTTATGATTTATTTTCTTTTCATTTTTAGTTTTGCCCAATCACTTTGAGATAAAAGGCTTGTTGTTGAAACAAACATGGTCAGTGTATAGGTGTTCGTTCACTCTAATGTTATTCTAGGTTCTGGACTCATCTTGAATTTTAAATGTAATACACATGTCTACCTGAATGAAATTGTCTGTTTACTCGTCTTGTGCTTTGATAATATGTTAATTATTGTTCATTATGTATAAAATCAGCAAAAGTTTGAATGCATACAAACATTGTGTATCACATAAATAATGCTGGAGGAATATTGTGGGATATGCAAGATTGCCAACATGTGGATAAGTATACCTGCCCATATCATTGTGGATAGCAACATATTTTTACAATCACTCGTGTGATATGCAGGATTGGTGGTGGGACAGAAGAGGCGAAAGGACAGATGACAATATTTTATAGAGGCAAGGTGTATGTCTATGATGATATCCCAGCTGCTAAGGTATATGATATATACTTTTCCAATTTCAGTTTCTAGTATGTTGATCTCACTAACTAAGCAATCTCAGGCACGGGCATTATTGCAGCTTGCTGCAAGCCCACTTCAATTTCCTCATGAAGAACCATTTGATGGAAGCGTGTTGCAACCTCCGAGAGTTAACATGGGTACAGAATTCCCCGCCATGCCCTCGCCAAACATGCAAACAGGTTAAGCTCACTTTTTTTTGTGTGTGTGTGTGTGTGTGTTTGAATTTTACTTGAAGTGTGTAGTGGTTTTTTAGTTCTGACTTCTGAAACTATCTGTAATCTAATTTAGTAATTTATTATAGATTTTTTTTTAACAAAAAAGACCCATCACTATGAAATTTTATCTTATTTGGTTCAGCGTTATTATTTGTATTAATTTTCCAACCCAGAAATTTTCTATGTACTAATTTTAGATTTTGGCCATTGTAGAAATATAGAACTCATTTAGGCCGGTCTACGCTTACTCCATTTTATGACTGCATGTAAGTTGTTCACCCTTGGTCATGTGAACCAATGATTTTACATTGAATACTTCAGAAGTTGATTTGACTTTAATGTCAATACTGAATAGATATTGCTTAAAGTATATGTCACTTCTTCCACTTCCATCACTTTCTACAACCAAATCAAATCCGGAAACTGTGGAACGAATTAGGTCAATTTAACTTGAGTGAAATGAGATGGGTTGAGTGATTGACTTCTAAGGTGTTCAGATGATTGTACTTAGATGTCACTGAGAGAATGTGAGTCTATATAATATTGACAGATATAAACTCTTGCTGGTGGATTTGACATTGTGCTTAGAGGCCACTGAGAGAAAACAGTTTTATATAATTTGCCAGGGAAAATTAGTCTTTTACAGGGGGAGTTGAATGGTCAGTAGAAGCACCTCGACAAGAAATGGTGTTGAATTGAATTTAGGTCCGAAATGTTTAACTCGTGCACGACTTATTTTAGAGATACCAACTCTCTTTTCGTGTCAAAGACCACTATCCCATAATTCTTCTAGTAAATCTGATGTTTTGGAGAAGATGATTTGTACTCGTATTTAGCAGTCTAAAAAGGAATGTCCAAAGGTTGGTCAGTGTGGAATATATTATACTGATATGTAATATGTATACTCCACAGTGAGAATGGCAGACAACTATCGACTGCACAAAGAAGAAAGCAACAAACTGCGTGAAGAAAACTCTGGTAAACATGCAATTTTTTTAACAGCTTTAATTCTTTCTCTGTATGCATCAAATCGTTACGCTTCTTATGAAAACACTCATGATTGTATCCTTGCCATGTTGGTTGCCTTTATGTGTTATGACTCGTTTGACCCATTTCCTTTTCATTTAATTTATTTTAGGTTGCTCATTACACCGGTTAGCAATATAAGATAACCTTAATAGACCTGTTTTACATAAATGGGTTCGAATTTTAATTTTGGCTTCTGTAAATTAGCAGTTTTCTGTGACATGCTATGTATATAGAGTAAATTAGAAAATGTACTAGGCCTTTGTTTTAGAGATTATGTTGGTCAATATCTTCTGGCTACTTAGAAATTGACTGATCATTTTAAAATTAAGGCGTGGAGCAAGAATATGATTTATAATTATTCTGCTCTCCTTCATAGTTTTTCATTAATTTTGTTTTGCAATTAAATTTTGAAGCTGACGGTTCGGCAAGCAGAAAAGCATCAGTCCAAAGATACCTAGAGAAGCGGAAAGATAGGTATCTTCAGCTTTACATGCTGCAATTGGTTAATTATATATATTATTTGCTTTTTTTTCTCGTTTCTCATGTTCCTGTTAGGTGAAGGTTTAAGAGCAAGAGAAAAGCAGGAGCTCCTGCATGTTCTCCTTCCCTTGATGCTTACGTGAACCATCAGATTGGAAACCAGAACTTACGTGACCAGTCGAGTAGGAGTGCCACTTGCTCGCCGCCCCCAGTTAGACCACCTAACACCCCTAACCGGTTTAGCTAAAGTAGAGTAATCTATTGAAGTGTTCAAGTCTCTCTGACATCCTTGCTGACAAAAGGTATTGTAGCTTTTCTAATAGAAACTCTTGTGTTATAAACGTGGCAAAGATACCCGGTCAAATATGTTGGGTATTTTTTTTAATGCGGGTTGAAAGGTTTCAGGTTGGGTTGACTAGAAACACTTTATGCCAAAGTTTTTTATATAAAAAATTGCTCCGTCGCAGTGATTAGCAAAACTACATTCTTTTTGAATCGGTGGTGAACTATTTCGAATAGTTGACACATGGATCTGTGTTGTTAATCTGCTAAACATTCTGTCATGCTAGGCCTAAATCTTTTTACACTACCGTAACCCTTCTCCAAAAGAAAATAGAATTTCCGATATCATGTTACCCTCCTTTCAGTGTTAAATTATCACCACTTTACAAATCTGTATTCACTCTTATCAATTGAGTTAGTATTTGGTCTTTGCATTCATTTTTGAGAAAGTGAGGGACTAGAATACTAGAGTTGTCAAAATGGGCAATACGGTCAGGTTTGCTGATGGGTCATAATGAGTTCTGTTCAAATCATGCCGGTCGGACTGGGTTCTCTCAAACGGGTAAATGGATGAGGTTTTCCCTGTTTAGGTTACCCAGGGAGGGCGAGCTTTTTTTGACTCAGATGTACCACCGGATTAATCACGGGACGGTTTTCGACCTTCCCTGGCCACCCCCAAATGTACACATGTAGCGAGGTTTGAACCCTTGACCTCTTGTGAGGAAACCAAGGACCTCCCACACTTTCTTTACTATATCTGACTTCTTGAAGTTCAATATAATCACAAACAATGTTGCAGTAATAATCTTATTTTTCTAAATGATTTTTTTTTTTCTCGATGTTTTAAATATGTAAATGCACTTGTTTGAAATTCAACCTGTTTCACCCAGTTGCCTATGATAGTATGAATGGGTTGAAATTTGTCTATCCCTGTGTATTACTTGGCAAATCTTGTTATTGAAAGTCTGAAACTAAATGCAGTGATGTCTTGTCACCAACATTCTTTTAACATGGTGCAGGTACGGCTCACGGGAGCCCACTCCTTTGATGATGATGAAGGATGCTAGAATCTATAAGCAATTANCTTGTTACCCTCCTTTCAGTGTTAAATTATCACCACTTTACAAATCTGTATTCACTCTTATCAATTGAGTTGGTACTTGGTCTTTGCATTCATTTTTGAGAAAGTGAGGGACTAGAATACTAGAGTTGTCAAAATGGGCAATACGGTCAGGTTTGCTGATGGGTCATAATGAGTTCTGTTCAAATCATGCCGGTCGGACTGGGTTCTCTCAAACGGGTAAATGGATGAGGTTTTCCCTGTTTAGGTTACCCAGGGAGGGCGAGCTTTTTTTGACTCAGATGTACCACCGGGTTAATCACGGGACCGTTTTCGACCTTCCCTGGCCACCCCCAAATGTACACATGTAGCAAGGTTTGAACCCTTGACCTCTTGTGAGGAAACCAAGGACCTTACCACGGGGTTCTCTCACACTTTCTTTAATATATCTGACTTCTTGAAGTTCAATATGATCACAAACAATGTTGCAATAATAATCTTATTTTTCTAAATGAATTTGTTTTTTGGATGTTTTAAATATGTAAATGCACTTATTTGAAATTCAACCTGTTTCACCCAGTTGCCTATGATAGTATCAATGGGTCGAAATTTTTCTATCCCTGTGTATTACTTGGCAAATCTTGTTATTTAAACTAAATGCAGTGATGTCTTGCCACCAACATTCTTTTAATATGGTGCAGGTACGGCTCAGGGGAGCCCATTCCTTTGATGATGACGAAGGATGCTAGAATCTATAAGCAATCATTAAAAAGGTAAATATATTCAACTTAAGGTATGGTAGGCTTCGGGTCGCGGTTCCCTAGTTAGTAGAGTGGAGGATTTCTAGTATTTTGGCTTTAAAATTTTTAGGCTTTTGAGGTGTTGTTTGCTTTCGTAGTATGTTATGTTCATCGGCAGTGGTTTTGCTCATCGGCAATGGTTTTGTAAAGTTCCTAGTAAATGTTGGTTGTTGTTTAAGGCATTTCAAGAGTTGTCCTGCAGCTGCAACACAAGAAATGAGAGTTCTCTGAATGGTAAATGTTTTTAGAGTATTTCCTGTAGTGGCAAATGGATCATGTTGCTTTGGGTTGCCGTGCTAACTTTTTTCCTTTATTTTTTTAATTCTTACAAAACAATGTGGATGCGTTAATTATGTCACATTTACCATCTATAGTCAGTAGTATTGTGAAGGATACACAGTTTATATTTCCCTCCTGGTTATATAAACGTCATAGATATGGGCAATATTTTTTCACCAAAGCCCGGCTGGCCCGAGCCTGGTCGGCTAAGCCCGAAAGCCCGGGATTTTGTTGTTAAAGAGCTTTTATTGTGCAATTAATGTGCTTTTTTATAATTAGTAACTTTGTTTTGTTAATTTTAGTAATATATTTACAAATGTTGATCAAATATTTTCATATATAATAATTATTATATTATTATTCCAATATATATATATATATATATATATATATATATATATATATATATATATATATATATATATATAAACTCAAAAAAGCCCAGGACTAGCCAGGCTAAGCGCGGCCCGATCCGGACCATTTGGGCTGAAATAGACCTAATATTTTGGTTAGAGCCTAGGCTTAGCCTGGCCCAGGCTTTTTTGAACTATAAAAGCCTTGGCTTTTTTCGGCCAGTTCAAGCCCGGCCTGGCCCGCCCGGGCTTTGTGCACCTCTACTCCAAAGAATACGGAAAATGTTACATAGTAGANGCCAGGCTAAGCGCGGCCCGATCCGGACCATTTGGGCTGAAATAGACCTAATATTTTGGTTAGAGCCTAGGCTTAGCCTGGCCCAGGCTTTTTTGAACTATAAAAGCCTTGGCTTTTTTCGGCCAGTTCAAGCCCGGCCTGGCCCGCCCGGGCTTTGTGCACCTCTACTCCAAAGAATACGGAAAATGTTACATAGTAGACCTGTATGCTTTACAGGTTATTACCTTTAGCGGTAATTTATTAACTGGTTTTCCTTTTTGGGTTAAGTTTTACTTTATTATAGTTGATTCAGTTTATTAGCAATAAAGCTAGTCTTTGTATCCGTCTTTTTAAGGATCGCTTAGAGCTCGAAAGCGTCACAGTGTCACACCCAACAAATGTGGGTTGTAGTTAAATCAAGTCACAGTTGCCTCTCGAGACCAAATGGTTGTGCAGTTGGTTGATCATGGTTAGGTTGCTCATTTGTGGGTGTTGGATTGTATGATATCTAGTCTTTACCAACCATTGACTTTTGTGGTTACTTAAACCATGAAAGTAAACATCAACAAAACATGCTTTCTTCTAAGCAATCATGTCGTGTCAAACCTAAAAAAGTTTAAATGTATATTTCGTTTGAGTTTAAACATAAGTTGTCCATTTTGAATAGGAAAACAAGAAACAACAATTTGGTGAAAGGCTTTTTACGTCTTAATTGTCATTAAAGATTTATGTTAGGTAAGTTGATTTAAAATTGGAGGAGAGCAACGTAGGTCTTGGTTAGAAACTGGGTTGATTAGTTTTATTAGCTTTATTACCATAGAGAGTTAACAATTTTGGTTAGATATTTTGGGGCTATATAAGGGTCAATTGGGTAGGAATATGTAATGATTGGAAATGTGATGTTAAAAGAAATGTAAGTATGTAACAGTGCCAAAAATTGCAAAAAAAAAATATACATATATATAATATTTTGTGGTTTTAGAGAATTGTCAGGTATATTCTAGATACACTTTTGACCTTCAAGCTTAATGCTAAGATCCTGTTTTGTTTGACATTTTTGTTAGTTTTTCATATAATTGAAATCTTGAATTCTATTATATAGGCTGTTTAATTGACAAGAGGTTAAGAATCATAAATTTCATTAATGAGATATTTGATTGGTTATAGAAATATAAAGTTAAAACTTTAATACTTTCATGAAAACTTCTTGACTTTCTTAACAAAGTGGACCAAAAATTTGAACATCTTTTTAAATAGCATTTCGTTTTGAACATGATATTATAGTAGACCTATATAGCTTTATATTGTCTTACCAACAGTTTACCTTTAGCGGTAATTTATTAACTGGTTTTCCTTTTTTGGTTAACTTTTACTTTATAGTCGATTCAATTTATTAGCAATAAAGCTAGTCTTTGTATCCGTCTTTTTAAGGATCGCTTAGAGCTCGAAAGCGTCACAGTGTCACACCCAACCAATGTGGGTTGTAGTTAAATCAAGTCACGGTTGCCTCTCGAGACCAAATGGTTGTGCAGTTGGTTGATCATGGTTAGGTTGCTCATTTGTGGGTGTTGGATTGTATGATATCTAGTCTTTACCAACCATTGACTTTTGTGGTTACTTAAACCATGAAAGTAAACATCAACAAAACATGCTTTCTTCTAAGCAATCATGTCGTGTCAAACCTAAAAAAGTTTAAATGTATATTTTGTTTGAGTTTAAACATAAGTTGTCCATTTTGAATAGGAAAACAAGAAACAACAATTTGGTGAAAGGCTTTTTACGTCTTAATTGTCATTAAAGATTTATGTTAGGTAAGTTGATTTAAAATTGGAGGAGAGCAACGTAGGTCTTGGTTAGAAACTGGGTTGATTAGTTTTATTAGCTTTATTACCATAGAGAGTTAACAATTTTGGTTAGATATTTTGGGGCTATATAAGGGTCAATTGGGTAGGAATATGTAATGATTGGAAATGTGATGTTAAAAGAAATGTAACAGTGCCAAAATTTGCAAAAAAATATATATATAATATTTTGTGGTTTAGAGAATTGTCAGGTATATTCTAGATACACTTTTGACCTTCAAGCTTAATGCTAAGATCCTGTTTTGTTTGACATTTTTGTTAGTTTTTCATATAATTGAAATCTTGAATTCTATTATATAGACTGTTTAATTGACAAGAGGTTAAGAATCATAAATTTCATTAATGAGATATTTGATTGGTTATCTATATACTACATATAAAGAGAAAATGGTCAAACCTTGAAAAGTGAAATCTTGAAAATCAAGGGTGAGAGAAAATGAATTGTGTAATTAATACTCCTATTAAAACACCCCCTAACTTAAAAGTACAATAATTTATTCACATTGTACAACCAATTAAAAGCATATATATCAAACTAAAAACAATTAATTAAAACACCCCTTATTAAAAAGTACAATAAAATATTCACAATATACAATTTAAACAAACTACTAGTACAACATAATATAAAATATAAAATAATTAAACACACTAATTAATGTTATTTATAAAACACCCTAAAATGAAAAGTATATGTTATTATAAACATTATACAAATTAATAAAACACACAAAACTTCATACAAGCTAACAAGTTGATACTGCATATAGTTTTGAAAACTGGACCGGACCAACGGGTTCAACTGGGAAAAACATATAGTTTTGAATACAAGGACTAATACACGACGGGTTCAGTTATTAAAAGCATGACTCGGTTTAAATTGATCCGTTTTTCGACCAGAACGGTTCAACCGGGTTTCAAAACATTATGTTTAATCTCCAAATCTTCAAACTTTTATTAGAGGTGGCAAAACGGGCGGGCACGGGCTAAAATGGCACGGGCTAAACGGACAAATTATAAATCGGGCCAAACGGGCACAGGCTAAAACGAGCAAATTATAATTCAACTACTAAAAACATTCCGAACAATCCTAAAAACCCCTTTAATTCATCTTGTAAAAAAAATCCAGCATCTAAGTCTTAACTATATTTAATTATTTTTTTTGAAAAAAAAAAAGATAAAATCTGACTGCAAATTTGAGAAAATCTGCTAGGACAAATGAATAAAAATGCAACTAATTAAATATATCTATCAATTAATTAGATTATTAAATAATTATGCATAAAATAGTTAATAAATGAGATAAATTAAAATTCAAAAAGTTGGAATGCTTTATAGTTACCAGTGACAAGTGAATTGGTCGGGAAAAAAAAAAGAGTAATTGCTTGGACGTTGAATTGTGTGATTCGAAAGCGCCCGGTTATATTAACACTATGTGTCCATTAGCCCATCTAATAATATCTGTTTTCTTTTGCTCGTAAGAGCCCATCAAATAAATGCAAGGGGGCAAAAAACGCCCCAAACTTTTAAAAAAGTGTCAAAAATCGCCCAAATATTACAAATTGGGCAAGATTTGCCACCCCTAACTTTTATTATTTTTCATTTATAACCCATAAACTTTCTTTTATCACTAAACGATCTGTCGCTATAAAATCCCGTTGCTATGCACAGGTACTCGTCTAGTAGAAATATAAAGTTAAAACTTTAATACTTTCATGAAAACTTCTTGACTTTCTTAACAAAGTGGACCAAAATTTTGAACATCTTTTTAAATAGCATTTCGTTTTGAACATGATAGTTTCCTCAAATTACAATTATAGCTCGTTTCTTTACAGAACAACTTATTCAAAAACATTATGCAGATTAAATAAGTTTTTTAGGGTAATTTGTTAACGGAACACAAATCGAAAAATCAATTGTGTATGATTTTGGTATCATTAGAAATTTCTTGTAATAGAAATGTACCAAAGTCCCGTACATTTATTTTGTTATAGTTCAGCTTCTAATGCTATTATTCATTTTTAGTAGCTTTCATCATAAGTTTTCGAAAGCAAAATTGTCCCTTCATATGTGTTTTTTGTGGAAAAAGATCATGTGTGCTAGCAACATGTACATTATTTCGTTGATGAAGAGCACTAATGTTACAAACGATATATCAAATACTAAAAACACGATTTTTAAAAACAAGTTGAGAACATTTTAAATGTGTTTTCGATTTATGGTCGGTCATCCGAATGGAAAAGAAAAGAGCTTCTCAAGGACAGTTTCGTAAATTCACTAACACCTCAATCATGCAATTTCATTTCATGATCAAACTTTAATAATGTTGGTTATCCATCCATTCCACTTAAATTTTTGGAGCCTAGTGTTTTATTTTAGGAGAAACATTTTTATCACTTGGAGCCTAGTGTTTTATTTAGAGAAACATTTTTGTCACTATATCGTGTTGAAAAGACATTTTATCATAGAAATTGTTGTATTTAATATATTTGTTATAGTAGTTAGTTAGTATAAGTAAACTGTTACATTTTTATTGATTAAATTAGACTACAATAAATAAATAAGTTAACAGTAAACAAATAATAGGAAATTAAATTCAGACAGAAAATGATAGAAACAAAAGACATACACCAATTAACAATAATCAGGCTCATATTTAAAATGATTCCGTTAAAACAGATACGTCGTTTGTTTCACAAAATACAACGGCCAAAGCAGATGTATTGTCGGACGTAACAAACTTTTCAGAAAGATCACGGAAACATGGTGTGTTAAGCTTGCTGGAAAATTGAATGCTTGAAGCTGTGTTTTTAGGTTGTATAAAACGAATGAGACTTATAGCTGAATTTATACAAAAAGAAAAAAAAAATGTTTTGTTCTCCAAGATTAAATATGTGCCATAATTAAGTAAATTGTTATAATTAAGACAGAATTGCATATTTTTTATTTTGCACAAAAATGATTCTGTAAAACTTGTACAATAAGTTTATTTATAAAAATAGATTGATACAAAATTTGGAAACTAGGAAATTCGAATCTGCAGAAAAAAGATTCGCGTACGAGATCAAATTTTCGGAGCGGTATTCGTGTCCGTAAGCTCGCATGAGTTTAGAAGCTTGGAATCCATTTTGACAAAACAAAGTATCTTATTGTTGAGAAAAACATGTCGTTCGTTTTGGAAAAAAAAGCGTCGTCAACATGCATAAATTCTATTTTTGACTTGTACATTAAAATCATTTTTGCACTAAACTCTAAAATATCTCTTTACCCTAAAATCATATATCCTTTAATATATTAGTTTACAAAATATAAAAATTATACTAAACTCATAATCTTTAAATACATTTCCTTAAAAGTATCTTTAAGAAATATGTGACATGGTGTAACTCATTGTAACGGAAGCATTTGATTTTTGCGATTGTCGAAAATAGCATGGCAAGACCGATCTATATAGCTCGTCTTGGTCCCTAGGGACACACATCACACACATTAGCCATAAAAGCTAAGTGAGATATATGAGAGTATTTTTTAACAATAAAACTTTCAATATAGTAAATAAACATTGAAAATATTTACTTTTAAAAAACTTTTTAACATTCTTAAGCCTTTGACATCCATCATTACCATGTGACTATTCCACCGTAACATTCCACGGCATTCGATAATACCGTAACATTTCCAAGTGAACACAACACTTCAAACATTACATTCTGCTATGGATTCAAGCATTTCTAATCAAACTTATAGCTTATCATTATTCCTTACTGATAATCAAGGCTTATAAAGTTCTCTACTTTGCATATAAATCCTACAATGCATCTAACAGTGAGCATGGTATATAGTATATAAACATTCGTAAACATAAGATTTCGTAAAGAGTATAAGCATGATGAGGTAAAAAGTGTACCCGTTTTAGGGGGTCATTTAAGCCCTAATTCGTGTTAATATGATCAAATATTGCCCTAAATCGTTCATTTTGTCATTTTAGGTACTTTTGAGAAAAATTCTGGAAAACACATCATTTTGGAAGTTTTTGGAGCATAAAGTGAAGAACGACAAAGTCTCAAAAGAATGCTGGAAATCCTTCCTGACGGCGTCAGAGTCACAAGGTGACGCCGTCAGCCAACCAAGACAAAGGAGTGGATTCTAACTATACGTGACGCCCTAAGAAGAAAATGTGATGTTTACACCTGACGGCGTCAGGTGTTAATAATCCTAGGCCGTCAGGTGTAATGCTAAAGAGAGACGGCCCAGAGCAAGTTTACAAGTGACGGCGTCAGAAGTAGATCTAGGCCATCCGAGAACCCTAATGGCGGCGAGCTGACGGCGTCAGGATGCATAAGCTGACGCCGTCAGAGTGTATTTTCTATATATACTTTTCTATTTTTCATTCATTAGTGTGCAACTTTTGGGAACAAACCCTAGACGACTTTGACAGCTTTTTCAAGGGTTTTTCACCCTTGATTNCGTTTTGAATTGAATAGATTCAAACAAAAAGCTGACATAGATGTTATGGGTATCGTTTTTTGTAAGATGGGTGTCCTTTTTTTGTAAGTTGGTTCACATCTTAAATCTAGCAATTTCTCCATTTTCCATAAAGGAGCCGAATGAAACCAAAGTTTCATGTTCGGTTTTGAATTAGAGACGTTAAAAATGATGAATCGACGTCGACTATAACCCCTAGCCTTCCAAGCTAACGATGCGGGTTCGATTCCCGCTACCCGCTCTATACCCTCTCTTATATATATATTTATTTATTCTATCATATTACTATATTTATAGATTCTTAAATACTCTAATAGACTTTGTTGAGAAAAACATGTTGTTTCGGAAAAAACAAGCGTCAACATGCATAAATTCTATTTTTGACTTGTACATTAAAATCATTTTTGCACTACTCTAAAATATCTCTTTACCCTAAAATCATATATCCTTTAATTAATATTACTTTACAAAATATAAAAATTATACTAAACTCATAATCTTTAAATACATTTCCTTAAAAGTATCTTTAAGAAATATGTGACATGGTGTAACTCATTGTAACAGAAGCATTTGATTCTTGCGATTGTCGAAAATAGCATGGCAAGACCGATCTATATGTTCTCTACCCATTCGCTCGTCTTGGCCCCTAGGGACACACATTAGCCATAAAAGCTAAGTGAGATATATGAGAGTATTTTTTAACAATAAAACTTTCAATATAGTAAATAAACATTGAAAATATTACTTTTAAAAAACTTTTTAACATTCTTAAGCCTTTGACATCCATCATTACCAGGTGACTATTCCACCGTAACATTCCACGGCATTCGATAATACCGTAACATTTCCAAGTGAACACAACACTTCAAACATTACATTCTGCTATGGATTCAAGCATTTCTAATCAAACTTATAGCTTATCATCATTCCTTACTGATAATCAAGGCTTATAAAATTCTCTACTTTGCATATAAATCCTACAATGCATCTAACAGTGAGCATGGTACATAGTATATAAACATTCGTAAACATAAGATTTCGTAAAGAGTATAAGCATTTGAATATTAAGAACATTTAACACAAAAACATTATTCTGAAAACCCATTTTGATGTGTGCCAACATTTGAGGAAAATATCCATGTACTCACCTTAAGTCCCGCTTAATACATATCTAAAGTATTCCTCATTCCTTTGCCAGATTTCTGAAGTTTTCATATACATTTAGTATGCCATTACATTAAGCTTATCAAGCCAACATGTTATAACCTTAATGTGCATCCTATAACAAACCTTAACCAAAACATGGCTTTAAACAAATCTTTAAAACGTCTGCATAACCAAAATTGACTCGATTTACTACTTTAGTAAAGCAAGCGACTTTTAAATCAATATAGCCCCGTGACGCTTGTTTAAGCAAAAAGTAGACATTTATATCTTTGTAACAACGTATCACGCACCTTAATCTGAGCTACGGATGATTTTATATGATTTTAGAAAATGAGTTAAGATATATTAACTACTTTACGAATGGCACTATTTTGCTAAAAAAGTTTGACTCAAAATTCTCCAGATTCATCAAGACCTTTACTAAAACTTTACCCGTTTGACACATACAATATAAATGAAAACCAAAATTCGAAAAACACTTTTAAATGACTCCTAATTATGTTTCGACCGTAAACATGGTGTTTCAAAATAATTTACTCACAATCAGCAAAACATAAGTGGTTATCTTATGTTTTTTTTTAAACCAAATAAAATTTAGACTCATTATGTAACAAATAACATGATTGATGAAAACATATTCAAACTCGGACGTGATCATATTTACTTGACAAACCTAACTAATTCATTTTCTTGACATAAACTTTCAAGACCTCAATATTAGTTCGTACTTTACCCAAAACCCTAAATTTTGAGATGTATATAAGAGCTTGTTGCTTGTATAAAGACTAAAGGATTATATCTTCAAGACTTTAACCTCAAATCACTTTCTCCTTGTGAGATCAACTTTATAGTTTAGTGTGTTTTCTTATGGGTTTGGTGCAACTGAATTTGAAAAGCCGTAAAATGTTTATCACGATACATACTCTATATACTACAATAACATCTAGTTCAGACGGAAAGTTCTCAAAATCTTTAATGATTTTTACCAAAATTACACACTACTCCTATATCTTTGATTTGCAATACAATGATAATATTCTTATCCAAGTTCATACTAAAACTCATCCTCATTTTTAAGGGATGAATGACATGACTTTATGCAATTCTATATACTAACTCATTCTTATTTTCTAGTGACATTTGTCACAATATTTCTATGTGAAAACTCAATAAAAAAAGCTCTTTATTTTTTTATCGAATGACATGAAATTTATTCAATAAAATACACTAACTCTTTCTCATTCCTAATTACACTTATCAACATAGTTCTGAGTGATTGTTTCATACACACAAATTTGTCTTTTTTAATGAATGACATGACTTTTAAACAAGTTTATACACTAACTCTTTTTCTTCATCACATCTAGAAAATGACAAGGCTTTTATCCAAATTCATTTACAATCTTACTCACATGATTATGACTAAAATCACACGTAACTATTCATCCTTTTCAGACAATGATAGGAATTTTTTATCTACGTTAGTATTATTGTGACTATGATCATACATAACTATATGTCTTTTCTAAGGAATGACAAGATATATATTCAAGTTGATACACTTACTCTTTCTCTCTTCATTGTAAGATCATAACAGCTGTCATATTATTTTTAAGGTTTTACCTAAAGATTATACTATGCAAGATTATAACACTTGTCATACTACTTATATGTAACTTGTAAGGTTTTACCTTAATATTATAATGCAATCATCAAATAGTGCCTCATATATTCTACAATTTATTATTTATTGCTTATATAGTTATATAAGAAATGTTAAATCCTCCTACAAAAACCTCTTACTTATCCTCATACTCACAGGATCCTGACAAGTGTCAGAATTGACGGTTTGAATGCAGAGAGAGAATGAGTGGAAAAAAATATACAATATTATTGTGTGTGTAGGAGAATATTATATGAGACTTTAGGAATGCTCTAGTTATATAGATTCATAAAATTAATTACATATTATAAATATTCGTTGTATCTCAAACGACACATAAAATGTTTATATAGTTACATTTTATTTATCAAATGCATTAGATAATATAAGTTTATGTATCATAATAATACGAGAAAAGTTAATAATAATAGTATTCCAAATAAAAGTTTATACTAATACAATTCTAACTACACGTTAGAGCTTCTCATATTCATTATAGCATCTTTAGTTGAAGTCTTTAGTAATATTACAAATTTATTCTAGCGTGAGAATACCGGATGTTACATTCTATCCCCTTTATAAAAATTTCGTCCTCGAAATTTAAAACATTGTTTGACCTCATCTAATAAGTAAAAAAATATAATTTATACATATATTCACGTAAAATGATATATTTCATAGTGTAGATGTTTTATATTAGTGGTGCCAACCATGAAGCCCACGAACAGTACATCGCCTCTAATATAAAGGTGTTAGTGGCCCTAGGTTTCTTTTCCAAAGATCACCAAGATGCAGATTGCTTCAACTGCAAAAAATTTCAAAAATAGACAGATTTGGTGCCAAGTCGATCGCAAAACACACCATAATGAAGGTGATAATTTGTAACACCCCTAAAATATCGCAGTGGAAGATAATGTGACTGGGGTGCTACTTCATAGTACAACGTTCAAGTCATAGAAAACAACCTCTAAATGAGACATTTTTAAAAGATATCATTCGATAAATAATATCAGGGTTACAAAATAGAGGTCTCAATGAGAAATGAAACATAAACATATTTAAAACATTATCGAATGGTAAATATAATGCATCAAAGTCTTCAAAGCATGTTGTGCAACTCTAATGCTCTAATCTAAAGTTAATGCCTTACGAGTTTGAGAAAATACATGCTAAAAGTGTCAACATAAGGTTGGTAAGTTCATAGGTTTAAGTATGTAAAAGCAGTGTAGACCCTAAGATTTTTACGACAATTGTATTCCAAATATGTTAATGAAAGGTATTACTGTTGCACTAATCTCATGACACCGAAGTCTTGACAGTTAGTTTATGTATTCATCCCAAACAGGTGCTTTACGAAACACATGTACGACATCAAATGAAATGCGCCTGTTTCCAGTTGGAGCGACCAACCGGACTGGGGAGTTTACCCCCAATAGATCTATTTACAACATTCGCGCTTACAAAGTAATTAACAATTCATGATGATAGGGACTTTAATGGCAAATGAGGCAACTTAGGCAATTCGTAAATGTTTTATGTACTTGTGTCCATATGTAAAAGCAAACAATGTATTCTCACCTCGATTATTTCAAAGCATAAATATAAAGATTTAAAAGCGGGGCTATGAAACTCACCTTAAGCAATGTGATATCAAGTAACGAAATAAGATAGTGAAAAAATCGTGAAACTCCTAATAGCAACCTACAATATAGCGTTCCGTCTTAGGTTTTAAGTAACACATGTATGTATGTAAATGACTTTGTAAAGATTATATATCGATTATATCATTTGTACTTACTGTTTATAAGGTTTTTAAAATGACACACTAGTTTTTACAAGTTTGAAAAGTTTTACAAGTCTTAAATTAAAAATCTGATTGATTTTTATAAAGTTATCCTACTTAACAAATTCGTTACTCCTAAACCGTAAATGATCACGACTCGCTTTTAAGTCCACGGAAAGATATTTGAGTCTACTAATCAGTTTTGTGAGCCCCACTGTTCCAAAATTATCATAACCTATGTGAAATTACCAATTTACCCTTAAGTGTAAAAGCTTATTATTTTCTGTGTAAAACAGTCCCACGAAAACGGCTCTATCTTTTGATCTATAAATGTTTTACTCAATTCAAAAAGTCAGGTTTAAGTTAAAGTGTATACTAAAATTTCTCTTTTTACCCAAACAGTTGGTTCTATAAAAAATTTTGGAGCTCTTTCCATTCTAAATTTGGTGTGCAAATCTAAGATACTTTTACTAAATATTTTCTAAATAAATCATGGGGCATCATTACGAGACAAGCCACCCGTCGAATCGAAGCTAAGACATATACCTATAACCACATATTTTTCTCTAAGTCTAGAAACGCACTGATTAGTTTAGAAAATTACATTTATGCCCCTATTCAAATCTGTCACAAAAACTTATGAACAATAACGTTTTTTCTTGAGTTTTCTAGTTATGTTATCTAAGTACATGGTATAATCTCATAAAACAAGTTGAATAAACATGCAAGGATGCATAAAAATATGAACATAAAGTTATCCATGATTTTCTTACAACGATTTTATAGTGAAAAATGAGACAAGAATAAGAACACTAGCCTAGTTATCTAAGCACCAACAAAGTTTTACCCAAGCTTCCAAATAAAACCAACCTTTGCAAAACCTTTAAAAACTTGTATGAAATAATGAGTTTGATGAGTGGGCTAATGTGAATGAGTTCTTGATATGGTTCCTTTGGTGGCTTTTTATTGGTTGTTTGTTGCAAGATTGATTAAATAATGACTAGTATTGATTTGATCTTGATTTGTAGCAAAAATTTTATGAAGATAGTGGTGTGATGTTGTCTTTTAAGAGAGCAAGAGGAGAGGGAGGAGCTGAGATTTTGCTTGTGTGTGTGTGAAAATAACTAAAAAATGAGAGTGGAAAGAAGTTTGTAAGATTAATATATAAAGTAGGAGTTAAGGACAAGTGTTAAACAATCTTAACAAGTGTCTTATGAGGTGTCAAGTGCTAAGTAAGGGTGTTAAGTGAGGTGTCAAGGGAGGAAGGGGATGATTATGGAGGGGTGGAATAGGTATTTCACACTATTTTTATTAGTTAAAAGTGTACACAAAATACCTTAAGTCTTAAAACGTAAATGCGTATAAGCAAATACCGGGTTATACTAAAAAACAGTTTACCCGTAAAAATGGACTAAGTTTTTATTGTGGTAACATTAACTATTTTAAAATATTTTGAGCATATCATTGGTATTTATTTAAATTTAGTTAGGATGTATATTAGTTTAGTTTATTGGTTAAATTATAACCTAAAACGCTTAAGTCTAGAATGTAAACAAATAAACGCATAAAACGTATTAATCGGGTAACGTAAAAATTAATGTAGGAACATAAAGATAATAACTTTATCACACTTATATTGGTTGAGAATTGGTGACTTGATGATATATATGTATGTGTTTTAGAGAGAGAAAGTAGTAAGAGAAACTAGAGAGAATTTCATATAAAACACACACTTACACACACAAGCACACATACAAATGACTAGGTATGTGCCTTTTATACATCCATCATATGCTTAATGGATGGGCTTTCTATGGGCTTGGGCTTGGACTTGGTTTATGTTTACTTCTTAATAGACTTACATAATATAACACATGACATGCTAGTTTACCAATTCCAATGCCCAACTAGCTTAGACTATAACTATTTCTTACACACGACACGCTATATTACAAATATGAGAACGACCATCACTTTTCTATAAATCTTAAATGCTAACAATCTCCCCCTAAGGGATGGTTGTTCGAATGAAGCTCCATGTGATTAGGTCTTTGTCTTCTTTGTCTTTGAACTTTGCGTGTCGTTGTAGAATAGTCTTTTGTCTTTGTTCCTTCATGCTTTGCGATCTTTGATAAATGACTTTTCTTTGTTCTTTGTTGTTGTGGTGGATATATCTGCCATTCGTCACATCTTTGTCTTTATAGTTAAACGCCTTTCCAACATGCTCATACGTCTTTAGTCTTTGTCATACATACATTTGTTGTTCCCGTTCTTTCACTTTGATCTTTGTCACTTAACTTTGTAGATTCTTTAACATAATGTAGAATCTTTCTTTGACCTCTTCTATGCATCGATCTTTGGTGAGAACTTTCTTTGACTTTGAGATGTATGTATGAGCATGTGGAAACTAGTGTGGTGGTTGTACCTGCATAAAACAGTTAGCAATAAAACATCCGGTACTTACAGGTTCAGAATTAGAGATCGTCAACAGCATAGTGTGAAGACTCCTTCTAATCCTTACCATGGCCGTTCCTAATCGGATACCCTCGAAAGGGCTTACACAGACATACTGAAGTACACCCACGATTAGGTGAGTCGCTGGAGATCACCCCACGACTGTAGACCGTTTGGAACCACCGAAACACTAAGCGTAACCCATAAAGAATTACCGAAGTGACCTGCTGTCAGGGCTGTTTGATGTTGACCCCGGCAGGAATTTCCGTTCAATCATTGAGAAATACATAAGTAAATCCTCTCATAAACGTTCTCGGCAGATTGCTAAGATCTGCGTAGGACTCGATAGTTTACAACTGGTGTCCATTGATGTAGAACCACCATTGTAGTAATGTTAAGTGTTCCTATGAGATCTTATGATGTAATCTCGGGGCTCTAGACTCAATAAGTGCACATTTGGTTTCCTATGCGGAGGCATGGAGCAGAGGGCCTCCTTTTCAATATCAACCATCTCTAAGAGACGGGTCGATAGATTACAAGGGTTCTCCGTGAGAATGAAACAAGTACCTTTTGAGAGATACCCGAGTGGCTAGAAGGTTTAAGTGCAGTGCGTCACTGGGTCCATGACGTCTTGTCTTCAATACCGGTGTCACCTTAGTAACAACCAGTAGCATATGAGTTGAACCCGGTGTCTGCCCTAAGGTTGAACATATGGAGGGCTATTTCTTTTCACCCTTTTCATTACTTTTCTTTTTAATTCTTCAACCCCTTCTTTCTCCTTTCATTCTTTACTCCTTTTTACAAATCATACCTAAGGACTTCTAATTCTAATCTATTGGAATTGTCCTTGGGTAGATCCCTCCGGCTCTGGCGGATCATAGGACGGTTTTTCCTAACTTTAGTCACCTTATATCACCATGACTATCCTATTGTTGCCATAAACCATTTGTTTGAAAATCTCTCAAAGTGTTTATGATTATAGAACACATTTTGTTAACACATTGAGAGTTTTTCAATTTCGAAATACTCCCCCTTTACATGTGCTCATAATTAGTTAAGATAAATTTGCACATGCTGGGTAGAGTTGGCACTTTTGAATTGATCAACTTTCATTGAACAATACCGATTCGAGACACGCTTACATCACTAGTTAGACTAGCTTGAAATTATTACCCGGCCTGGTCAAGTCCAAAGAAAGTTTCTCGAATTGGTACATTCTACTTAGACAAGTCCTATTCGAGACACGTTTACATTACTGGTTAGACCAGCTTGAAATTATTACCCGTCCAGGACAAGTCTTTTCGATTACAGACATATAAGTTTCGTCAATTCGAGGGTCAATACTGAGTCTAGTATAGACATTTAAGTCTTTTCGTGAGAGCTAGACATTCTGCCACAAACATTAAACATCTTTGATCACATTTTAATCACGTCTTCTCCCCCTCAAAAATAGCATATCGTGATATTTTTGATATCAACAAATAAATAGAAAAAGCTTATCGAGAGATAGACTGATTTGATTTAGCATGAAATCGGAACATTTTGTTTTTGAAATACTCCCCCTCAAAACTTGCATATGTTTTGAGAATTTTAACCTTATTAGAAACAGTTTAGAGGGTAGGAGTCTTCCTGAACAAAATTCTGAAAATGTAAGAAATTTCAGATTTGTTGAATTTTGCATCAAGGTTTTTTGAAAAAACAAAGATTTCTCTTTGTTTGAATAGGAATGTCGCACTGAGGCGTACAACATTGTCCATTTTTAGGATAAGTGCACTTTGTTGATGAAAATCATTTTTGCGTAGCACTTTCCTTTCTTTGAAAACTTGAGTTGTGCACTGTAAGGTGTACACAAGTCATTTTGTGAAAAACGAGTTTTTTCTTGAAATCTTTTCGTTTGTTTATACTCGAACTTTTTGAAAAGAATTTCGGTTTTGAACGTTCGAGTCCTGATCTGAAATAATCAGAAGTCATCATTTAAGTCCGGGTTTCGTACTGAAGTATACGAAAGCCATTGTTTAAGAAAAATTAGAGAAACGACATGTTTTAGAAAACATTTTAAATGAACTCCCGCTCAAGCATATGTACATATCCGTGCTATTTTTGAATAACATTTCTAGAAACGTACATAATATCGATTATACGAGAGACATGTCGTGAGAAGAATATTTTTGGATTTTTTGGTTTTATATTGTTTTTGTATTTTTGAAATTTTCTATTTTTGTATTTTGTTTTTGTTGGTTTTTCAAATTTTGTATTTTGTTTTTCAAAAATATTTACAGCGAAGCGGTTTTGAAAACATTTTTCAAGAAGATTCGAGAAGACGTTCTAACTCCTCAGGGGTTAGGCTTCGCATGCCAATTCGTCGAACTAATTCGTCAAACCTTTCTTTTGGAAGGGCTTTAGTAAATAGATCGGCAAGTTGGTAATCCGTCTTAACGAAATGAATTTCAACTGTACCCTCTTCTACGTGCTCTTTTATGAAGTGGTAGCGGACTCTAATATGCTTCGTCTTAGAATGATGCACGGGGTTGCACGAGATGGCTATGGCACTTTTCGAGTCACAATACATAGGTATGCGGTCGAAATGAAAACCATAATCTGTGAGCTGTGTCCGCATCCAAAGAACTTGGGCACAACACGCAGATAGAGACACATACTCGGCTTCCGCGGTTGACAGTGTAGTGCAATCCTGTTTCTTAGACGACCAGCTGACCAGTTTTTCACCCAAAAATTGTGCTCCGCCTGATGTACTTTTTGCTGTAACTTGATCACCTGCATGGTCGGCATCTGAAAATGCTGTTAGATTAAACCCCGAATCCTTCGGATACCAAAGTCCCATGTTAATGGTTCTTCGAAGATACCGAAAGATCCGTTTAACCTCTTTGAGGTGAAGTTCGGTAGGCTTTGCCTGAAACTGTGCTAATAAGCAAACAGCAAATTGAATATCTGGTCGACTAGCAGTTAGGTACATGAGCGAACCAATCATACTCCGATATTTCTTCGGATCGATGGGTTTCCCAAACAAATCAGCACCTATTTTTGGTGAAGTGACCATTGGTGTACCAACAGAATCACAATCTTCCATTCCATGTTTTTTCAAAATTTCAATTGTATATTTAGCTTGATTTATAAAAATACCACGAGGGGATTGATGTATTTGCAAACCAAGAAAGAATTTTAGTTCCCCCATCATGGACATTTCAAATTTGCTTTTCATGAGATTTTCAAAATGTTTTGAATGGTTAGGATTGGTTGATCCAAAAATGATATCGTCCACGTAAATTTGAACGATCAAAATATCATCTTTGTATTTTTTGGTAAACAATGTGTCATCAACCGTTCCTTTTGTGAAATTGTTTTTAAGCAAGAAAGATGATAGTTCGTCATACCACGCCCTTGGAGCCTGTTTTAAACCATAAATGGCTTTCTTAAGCTTGTAGACGTAGTCTGGATGATCTTTGTCGATGAATCCCTCTGGCTGACTCACATACACTTCTTCTTTCAGAGTTCCATTCAAGAAGGCTGTCTTAATGTCCATCTGATAGACTGTGATGTTTTTGTGAGCTGCATAGGCTAAGAAAATCCGGACTGCTTCCAATCTAGCTACGGGCGCGAATGATTCCTCGAAGTCTATCCCTTCCTCTTGCGGATACCCTTTAGCCACGAGACGAGCTTTGTTGCGAATTACAGTCATTTCATCATCCAATTTGTTCTTCCACAACCATTTAAGATCAAGAATACGTTTCTCAAGTGGTCGTGGGACAAGTTCCCAACTATCATGTAACTGGTATTGAAGAATTTCATCCTGCATCGCTTCGATCCATGGGTATTCTGCCATTGCTTCCCGAATGTTCTTAGGTTCTTTAAGACTTAATGCACAAATGTAGATACACAATTCGAGATCTGTGGCAAGGTGTCTCCTCGTCTGAACTGGCCTTGAAGGTTCACCAATAACTTGTTCAATTAGATGGTCTTTTGTCCATTGGAGTGTAGAAGGGTACCTTG
Source organism: Artemisia annua (assembly GCA_014162995.1). NCBI lineage: Eukaryota > Viridiplantae > Streptophyta > Magnoliopsida > Asterales > Asteraceae > Artemisia > Artemisia annua. Next base: position 49,311 of record LBNU01007357.1, read on the forward strand.
GGTTTAACATATGCATGTTAGATGGTTCTTGTAACCGTGAAGAAGATTCAGCAGAGTCTGTTGCAAACGGGTTTTCAAATACTTCCTCTTCTTCTTCTAACGTAGCATTGTTTGAATTATTAGTTGTTTCTTCTTGAAAGTTTGTGTTTTGATTTTGCTCATCAACTCTTGGTAGAACAATTTCAATAACCGGAGTTGCTTGAGTAGATGTTGATGATGTTGAGGGAGTTGGTGCTTCAGCTTCGATTGTTGTTGATGCATCTTGTGTTGGTAGTTGTTGTGGTTGATGGTTTAGAGCGGGTGCAGCAGAATGATGTTGAGATGCATTTGTCGAAGTTCCACCATAGTATTCATCAAACATTAACTC
>LBNU01007357.1:51199-61455 GCA_014162995.1 Artemisia annua
TAGTTAGACTAGCTTGAAATTATTACCCGGCCTGGTCAAGTCCAAAGAAAGTTTCTCGAATTGGTACATTCTACTTGGACAAATCCTTTTCGAGACACGTTTACGTCGCTAGTTAAAGAGATACATTATCATCTTTTAGGTGACAACTAGCTCTAGTAACTAACTTGAAGTTATTACCCGTCGAGGATAAGTCTTTTCGATTACTAACATTTTGTTTCGTCAATTCTTGGGTCAATTCTAAGTCTATTCCGAGTCAAGTACAAGACCTTTAAGTCTTAACTGACGAGCTCGAGATTCTTTCACAACTTTTGAACATTTTTGATCACATTTAATCACGTCTTCTCCCCCTCAAAAATAGCATACCGTGATATTTTTGATATCAACTGATTAAAAAAAAGCATTTGGAGAGAAAGACGGACTTTTTCGCATGAAATTGGAACATTTTCATTTTGATTTTTATACTCCCCCTCAAAGAAAGCATATTGTTTAAACATAAAGTTTAAAATCAATTTTAAGGGTTTAGAGGGAGTTTTATTTTTGAAATACGAGTTATGTACTGAAACGTACACAAGTCATTTTGTGAAAAACGAGTTTTTGCTTGAAATCTTTTCGTTTGTTTATACTCGAACTTTTTGAAAAGAATTTCGGTTTTGAACGTTCGAGTTCTGATCTGAAATAATCAGAAGTCATCATTTAAGCTCGGGTTTCGTACTGAAGTATACGAAAGCCATATTGAAGAAAATAGAAACGACATGTTTTAGAAAACAATTAAATGAACTCTCGCTCAAGCATATGTACATATCCGTGTCATTGTATGGCATTTCTAGAAATGTACATAATATCGATTATACGAGAGACATGTCGTGAGAAGAATATTTTTGGATTTTTTGGTTTTATATTGTTTTTGTATTTTTGAAATTTTCTATTTTTTATTTTGTTTTAGTTGGTTTTTCAAATTTTGTATTTTCTTTTTTCAAAAATATATACAGCGAAGCGGTTTTGAAAAAGTTTTTCAAGAAGATTCGAGAAGACGTTCTAACTCCTCAGGGGTTAGGCTTCGCATGCCAATTCGTCGAACTAATTCGTCAAACCTTTCTTTTGGAAGGGCTTTAGTAAATAGATCGGCAAGTTGGTATTCCTAGCATTAGAAACAGTACGTTTGACATTACATTCTGATGAAATATGTCTCTTATTACAAAGCGATAAATTCCTAGGGTGTTCTTCTTTCCACTTTATTCATGCTACGACTCTTAGAGACAGACGAGACTCTATTGTTCCTTGTATTGCTCTTAGGCTTTAGTCTGCTGTTCCTAGAGGTGCTTGCTAATCCTGTAGAAGGTAAGGCACACGCATTAGGATTTATGTTGTTGTCATTTTTAGCATCCCTAGATTCTTTAGAATTATCCTTAACGCACTTATCATCTGTCCTAGAAGGAGACGCAATAGTGGGATTAGTCCTAAAAAGACCAGGGGCTATCACTTTTGGTGTTTCGACAACCGCTTTTTCTTTTTCCACATTCTTTTCTTTTTCAACATTCTTAGGCAAAGGTGATGGAGTGAAAACTCGAATGAAAACTCGAATGCCAATTGTTAATACTGATTGTGGTTTTTGGCTCAACAATCTGTTGAAGAACTTTAATTCTCTTTTTCACATCATTAAGAATGTCTCTAGTTTCACTTGTGTTGAAAGGATTGTCTGACGACATTTGTTCCAGTTTTGAAAGATTTTTAGAGACAACTTGTGGTTTAGAAAACATTTTTTTAACAACTGACGTTTTGAAAACATTTGGTTTTTGTTTTTGAGGGACAAAAGTGATTCCATTAATTTTGTTCCATTTATCGTAATTAATTGGTTTCAAATCTGGATTCTTTTGTTTCATTTTATTTTGACTCTCTTCAGCAAGAGCTATTGTGTCATCATAATCATGTACATAAGGAGGATCATGTTTAACATATAGCACATTTCCATTATACAAACTATTCTGAGCTTCCTGAGCTTTCTTGAGATAACAAGGAGTTTTGTTACCAAGAGCCGTTTTATGTTTTGTATGGTAAATCGGATCAGTTTGATTTGTAATCATATGAATTGTTTGACTCGAATGACCTGTTGTTACCAACAAATTTTCCAATTTTTTGACCATGTTTTGTGACTCAAGGATTTCATTCAAAAGCTTATCTTCTTTCGTTGCAAAGTCCTTTTTCAACTCATCCCGTTCTTTTTCAAGATTGGTATAAGCTGATTTTTGTTTAGAAAGTTGGTTTTGCAAATCAGAAATTTCCGCGTTTAAGGATTTTATTTGCTTATGTAAATTAACATCAAGTGTATCATACTTTATTTGCAGATGTTTTTCCCTTGAAACGGAATTTTGATAACCAGTTTCTAATTCAGACAATCGTTTTGTATGAAATTCAAAAGCTTTTTCGTTTTCCTTGTACCTCTCAAGCTCAGTGGTCAATTTCGCATTCGCGGCCTTAACATCGCGATTGACCTTTTTCACATTTTCGATTTCAATACTACAATTGTTTAATAATGATTCAAATAAAGCACGTGTTTCCTCATCATTCTCAGCATGCTGGGAAACTGAGCCTCCACTATGATTCATATCGGGAGTTGCCAAAGTAATATCACTACAACTTGGCTTGTCCAGGTATGTATCATACGTGGTTGCTGGAGTCTCAGAATGCTGTTCCTCATGAGGAGACATATCAAATATATCATTATTGATGCAAGTATTGTTTAATGGTACCTCAGATACTGCATTGGCGTCATAAACCGGAGGTGTCTCAGAATCTGTGTCGTACTTAGCCTCCTGAAGATTTGCCATAAATATGCAGTTCGCATCAATATCCTCCCGATCTTCCATTTCATCCATAAGAGCCATAAAGTCATTCTCCTCAGCATTCAACTGAAATCCTGCTTTCTCCTTCTGAGCCAACATCAAAGCTTTCTGCAAGAACTCTGGATCTTTCTTATTCAGCTTAGAAGGACAGTTCCTTGCCATGTGACCGACACCCTGACAGTTGAAACACTTTACCAAATTTCCCTGATTCCCATTTCCATAATTCCCACCAACCGGAGCTGCAACATTTCCAACCTGATTACCCATAGCCTGATTACCAACATTCTGTCCCCGCTGATTCCCAACAAACTGACCCAACTGATTCCTTGTATTCTGACCCATCTGATTACCTATCTGATATCCAGGAGCATATCCTTGCTGATTCCCCATAACTCCAACCATTTGGCCTTGATTGCCCATGTTGAAACTCGGTTGAGCAACCTGCCTGTAGCGAGTATTCGATGAAATTCGTTGGTTGTTGTTAGTTGGTGTAGAATAGCGTCCTTGGAATGCCTTAGACAGAAGAGCAAATGCTTGAGTTATTGCAGCAATGGATTCATCATTGTCAGTGAATTCTGGTTCATGTTGTTGTTGAATGATTTGTTGATGTTGTGGGTAGACTTGTTGTTGGTAGATAGGTGTTGGTTGTTGAATGTATGATTGCTGCAAGTTGTTGTGAGTGGATGATAATGATGGTGTATTCACTGGTAGAGGTGTTGGTGTTGTAGCAATGAGTGCTAGAGGATCATGATTCTTTGCCAACTTTTCCTTCCTTACTTCATTGGCTTCAGCTTGGTTTTGCTTCAAAAAGTCATAGAGTTGATCATAATTCACCTGATGAAGATTCTTAGTTTGGTTGACAATTGTGACATATCGACCCCATTCCTCTGGTAGATTGCTGATGAACTTGATGTTTGTCACAATTTGTCGCGGTTCCAACTTGTTTCTAATCAGCTCATTCATCAAGGTACAAAACCTGGTGTAGTATGATTCAATCTGTTCACCTGCTGTAGACGTGAAGTTCTCCCATTCAGTTAGAAGCTTGTTTTCAACATCTTGTTGTCCAATTTCTGTTCCATGACAAAGTCTTCTAACTCGTTCCCACATAGCATAAGCGGTTTCACAACTGTCGACTGCAGCAAAGATCTCACGAGGTAAACCGAGTTGAATGAGATGCATTGCCATATCATCTGCGGCGATCTGCTTCCAGTCTTCAGGTGTGTAATCATCTTCTGTTTGGTCACGATAGAATGGTTGAGTAGGAGGTGTTGTATCTGGATTTCCCGGATCTAGAACTTGTTTTGGCTTAAATGGACCTTGTTCAATGGATTTGATCATAAGTTTGCCATCATCCTTGGTTTTGATGTAACGAAGCATACGGCTTGTCCATGGAAGATAACCACCTTTTTCAAGCATAGGAGGATGGTTTTCGGCACCGGCAGCATGAATATCTTGTTGAGTTGCCATTGATTAAGTGATGATTGATAAAGTTGATCTTGGATCGGTTCAACGAAATAGGAGTTGAGTTTGGTGAAGATTAAGTTCCTTTGACGTAGTGAAAATTTGGTCTAAAACACTTGAAACCTCACTAACTTCTTCCCGGAGCGTTTTTAGGTCTCGAAACTTGGGTTGAATGAATTCATTCAACGTGTCGTTCTACTCGATCTCACGGTCGTTTTGACAGGTATTTCGTCCAAAACGGAGTTACAGATCAAAAGTTATAGCCGTTTGAAGTTCAGTCGTCAAAAGTCAACCAAAAGTCAACCAAAATTCTCGAAAAAATTGAGTATGGAATATTTTTCGAAAAAATGCCAAAGTTTTTCGAAAATGTTCAAGTTTTCGAATATTTTCAGGTTTATCGAGAAAATTTGAATTTTTCGAAAATTTTGAGATTTATCGAGATTTAATTAGATCAAAAGTTCTCGAAAATTTCTTACTACAAAAAATTCTCGATAGTTTTGTTTAGTTAATTCTCGAAAAATATTCAAAAGATTTCGATAAACAAAGGTTCTCGAAAAGTAAAAATTTTCGAAATCTTTTATGATTTTCTCGAAACTTTTAAATTTTTCGAAAAAAAAAAACTCAAACTTTCTAATTTCTACAAATTAGAGAGTATCCCAATAGTCGAAGCATTTTCTCACTTATACAAGCAAGGGAAACACCAAGTAAACCACCAAAACTGAAGAAGACCAAAGGATGAATTTCTCGAAAATTAAGGTTTAAAGTTTCTCGATAAATGGCCGAATGAGAATTTTGATTTAAAGCTCCCTGAAATCGAGTTTATAGTCCAAGATTTTTTACTTCTAGGCTTAAAAACACCAAAGCTTGAAGAAAGTTCCAAACTTGATGATTCTTATGAAACTTTTAAAGATCTAGATAGATAGTACAAAAACAAGTACGAATTTTTTAAAGCTTGATTCTTTCAAAAAGATTGAAACTTTCTTATTGAGAAAGGTTTATAACACTAGTTTGTAAGCAAAAGAGTGTTAAAAACACAAAAAGAACAAGAAAAAGACGAACTTTTTAAAAAAATACGTGTGAAAAAGCTTAAAAAATACGAACCAAACAAACTCAAAAGCCTCCTAAATCATTGTTAGGCGAATGATACCACTTGTAGGAACATAAAGATAACAACTTTATCACACTTATATTGGTTGAGAATTGGTGACTTGATGATATATATGTATGTGTTTTAGAGAGAGAAAGTAGTAAGAGAAACTAGAGAGAATTTCATATAAAACACACACTTACACACACAAGCACACATACAAATGACTAGGTATGTGCCTTTTATACATCCATCATATGCTTAATGGATGGGCTTTCTATGGGCTTGGGCTTGGACTTGGTTTATGTTTACTTCTTAATATACTTACATAATATAACACATGACATGCTAGTTTACCAATTCCAATGCCCAACTAGCTTAGACTATAACTATTTCTTACACACGACACGCTATATTACAAATATGAGAACGACCATCACTTTTCTATAAATCTTAAATGCTAACAATTAAAATTTATAAAAATAATATAAGTTCTCAAATAAATAACCTTATTATTTTGTAATGATATGAGCATATTGTTGATGTAGACTAAACATAGTCTAGAGTTGGTTTCAAGTTTAATGTACGTGTATAAGTTAAAATGCTTAAAACGTAAGTTAAAACGCGTAAAACGCAAGTTACTTGAAAACATTGAATTTGAATGAAAATGATTATTTAATTGATTATAAGTTGAACTAAATATTAGTCTAGTGAGATGTAAAATGTTTAAATGTGGTTCTTGCTATGCGCGGGATACGATTATACGTAAAGTTTAAAATTTATGTGATTACGATAAAATGTTTGTAAAGTTTATAGGTAACAGTTGAAGTAAAATTTTCAGTTGTTACATATTTTTTTGGCCGCCACTAGGGTAAAGTTGCGAAACACTCAAACCATAAAAATCGAGAAGTTCGTGACAAAAATCGTGAAGAGAAAAACGAAGGTTGCCATAACTAACGTACTCTAAGTATAATGCAACCATCCTTTGATGCATCAGGTTGCAACACACTAGTTTTACAAGCCTCCTAGGCAGTGTACCTAATCGTTATAGTGTATGTAGAAACTAGAGAGGGGGGGGGGGTTGAATAGTTTTACCATTACTAATTTCGTTTTAGAAAATTTACTTTCCAAGTTGTGTTTATGAAAATTGATCGATTCGATATTTATGTGAATTCAAAACAACAACAAATACAATCAATAATAAGTAACTAAGTAAAAGTAAAGCAAGGAAAGATCAAACCGTGACACGCGGATTTATAGTGGTTCGGCCACGAAGCTCACTCCTTCGTCCCTACTCCACTCCGCGAGTCTCACACTCGAGAGTTTCACAAACACTATATCAACACGCTCCCTTATGGCTAAACAAACCTTGCACAAGCTTACACCAAGTTTAACGACACTAAGCGGAATGTCGAGTCCTAATCCTAGCTAGAACCAATCTAACAAAGCCCACGTGGCTTTACACCTCGTACCAACACGATGGCACGATATAACACAATACACAATATAAGACTTGCACTCAAGTCCTATAACATACAAGAAATAATGAATGCAAATGATGATGGATCCGCAAAAATGAGTAAAACTCTTCTTTAACACTTCGTCTCTTGAGTACAACGAATGTTCTTCTCTTGCACTATGGAAGAATGATGAGTGTGATCACTTATAAACAACTAAGAACCCGATAATGTGTTCAAAGACTATGTTATGGAAAGCATTTTGCAATACAGAAAGTTTTAGTGCACAAGAGGTGAAGTTTTCTGAGAAACAACAGTTCTGTATTTATAGACGCCAGGAGAGAGACCACGGTCCCGTAAATACCGGACGATCCTTTATCGATAAGGGACCGTCCCGACATACGCTCCCATTTTTGTCCTGACGTGGTGAAAATTTATCTGGTGAAAAATTTATGTCGGTTTTGAGCGGGAAATATGGCTGTTATGAATTTGAAATTTGAAAACATTTTCTTAATAAAACATTTCTTTAAATTATACAAAAATACTTTTGTAAAAATGTTTTGTGACATGAAAATGTAAAGTTTAGGTGAAAAATAAGTCCTTTGATCACATACACAAGTTGGTAGATGTTTGTACATACCTTAAGTGATGTTGAAGACGAAAACGAGTTTTCTCGATCAAAAATTTATTAAACGTAGTTTTACGTAACGTGTGTTTGTATTTTGTGATTATCAAATCCCCCTTTTTGATGATTACAAAATATAAACTCATTTTAGATAAAACTAGATGTTAATGAGTTTTCAAAACGAGTTTCGTGTTCTTCTCCCCCTTTTTGTAGAATCAAAAAGGCTTCGTCAAGAATGCGACGGCATCATGATGACTCCCCCTAGCTTGATGCTCCCCCTTGATGAGGACACCGGGAATTGATCGATGGAATTTGGCTGCAAAAGGTTAGAAGAAACATGCAAGCAAACATAGAAATCCTGCAAACAAAACAAGAATAGGCAGGAATATACAAGCTGCGGACGGTCCCTTAAAGTGGTGGACGGTCCGTTATCACTGGGGGACCGCCATGGAGATATGGGACCGTCGACAGTAAAACAACCTGGAACAGAAAATATGCATGCATAAACTAGTTCATTCATTAAGAAATTAAAACGTCATTCATATGACTTTTACAACATGAGTCTACATTCATAATCCTAGTCTAATCTTCTAGGATAGCTCATGATGAGTTCGGTTTTATTAATGAGCATGCATGCTTCTCTAGAACTTGCAAGGACGTGGTGGAGATGGGTTCTTGGGTAAGGGTTGTAGAAACCCGGATGACAAGAGGATGGAAATGATGTAGTCAAGATCATTCTTCATCTTTTGAAAGTGGTTGTGGTTGTAAATACAACAAGCACAATAACCCCCATGGGCATCCACTTGGGCAAGAGTGGGATGAGACATAGTTGGAGGATGAAGTTTTTGGGATAGGATGATGTTGAGGAGGCTCAAGTCAATAAGGTTGGAGAATTCTTGAGCCTTGATTGAGTGTAGGGAGTTGACATTTGGCAATGGAGTTGGCAACAATGGTGGTAATGAATGATCTTGAGGAGTCGGGTTTGTTTGCTCATTGTGAGTGGATGGAGGCTCATTTTGTGGTTGAGAGGTAAAGAATGAAAATGATGAAGATTATGCCTCATGTTGTGATGTGGGATTGGAAGTAGCATGGTGATTGTTTGAGTGGTTCATGAAATTGCCAAGGCTTTGTTTCTTCCTCCATATGGGTTTGACCGATATTCTTGGTTTTCTAAGAGGTGATATTTTGTGGGATGACATTGAGAAGGAGGAAGGTTATGCCATGACAATGGAAGGAGGAAGGAAGGGTTTAAGTAGATGAGGAAGTTTGCAAGAATAGCAAAGCATGCATGCTTGGTTAAGTTAGTTCAAATGATGTTTAAGCAAATTAGGAATAAGTATAAGACCTAAGGGTAGGCTAGTCAAACATGCAGGAACATAAAGTCACGACACACAAACAAAGGGACGGTCCTGTAAATAGGTGGATGGTCCTTTATCATTTGGGGGACCGCCGGGCAATAAGGGACCGCCACCAGAAGGTTTTCCGGATTTCAGAGAATGTTTCTAGTGTGTGCCTACATGAAACATATGTGGAGATGCGATTATCTCGACCCGAAATGAAATAAAATCCTAAGAGATAATCCAAAGTCTCCTAATTTCAATCTTGCTCATCTTTCCATGTCGGATAACATATTTGTTACATGATCCGATAAAGGATTTGAGTGCATCGTGCATGCATGGAAAAACGTTTTTGAATTGTATTAACAATGCAAGAAAAATTGATTTTTCCTATTCGTGAGAAGATTTTGAACATATGAATTGGGGTTTTTTATGCACAAAATCAAGTTTCTTATTATCATGCCATAATGGTTGTAAAAAAAATTATTACTTCCCCAATTTTAAATTTTGTGCGCAAAAGAATCCTAGACTCAGATTTGAGGAGATAAATATATTAGGTTATCTAAGATGATATATGTTCCATCATTCCTAATCCTAAGCGTAGATAAAAGAATGGTTCACGTTTAAAGGGTTTAGTGAGGATACCAGCTGTGTTTTCCTCCATTGGAACTTTTTCAATAGATATGTTACCCTTTTGTACATTATCCCTAAGAAAATGGTGACGAATCTCAATGTGTTTGGTACGAGAGTGTTGCACGGGGTTTTTACTTAAATCTATTGCTCCTTTATTATCACACATGATTGGAATATCATCAAGTGTAATGCCATAGTCTACGAGTGCTTGTTTCATCCATAATGCTTGTTGACATGCCTTTCCGGCGCTTACATATTCGGCTTCGGTTGTGGAGATAGCTAGTGTCGTTTGTTTCTTGGAGAACCAAGAAGTTAAACAACAACCCATAAAGGTACAAATGCCACTAGTACTTTTTTGATCCACATAATCTCCCGCATGATCAGAGTCGGCATAAATTAAAGTTTCTATGCCGGTCCCCTTAGGATACCATAATCCTAAGTGCATAGTGCCTTTAATGTATCGGAATATACGCTTAACCGCTTCTAAATGAGAAGTTTTGGGATCTTCTTGAAAGCGTGCACAAAGTGTAGAACACTAGATAACATCACAAACACGCTCATACTTGTGGTTTTGGTTCGTTGCATATAAGAAAGAAATATAGAGAGAGAAAGTTAGAGAGAGAAAGAGGTGAAGCCTTGAGAGAAAACCAAAAAAAAGAAAATGAGATTATGAGAAGGCTTACCCTCTCCAAGGATGGAGAGGGTATTTATATGTACATGGGTTTTGCCACTTGGGCGTGCCACTTGGGCTGCGGATCAGGTATACAGTGGGTAAAGACCCGTCCTTCTTCCGCGAACTAATCTACTTCTAAACTA
>LBNU01007358.1:0-30277 GCA_014162995.1 Artemisia annua
GGTTCAGAGTTGCAACATATACAAGTGCTTCTTGTTACAGTAGCATTTACTGTTACTCGTATAAAATAGTACGGTTTTTTCTTACTTAATCATCATTTATTAAGATTTAATAAAAAAACGGTACATTATTAACTTTATAATTTTTAACCCATGTAACGTGGGGAGTATTTACAGCCAACAAGGAACAACGTGGTGACTGGTGGGAGGCAACATCGACTTTCGCGCCTTTTATAAATGGCTGTTACGCTCTTCTATGCATTGCCTCTGCCTCCTTTGTTATTTTTTTCTTCTCTTTGTTTTATATACTACGAGTAACTCACTACCAAATAGTCTCATTTTTATTTTGTTATTTCGAAATGTCTAAAAATAATATTTCGTAGTCTCTTTATTGTGTCAATTAATAAAAAAGAGTTTATTAAGTAGCTTATTTTCTGAAAAAAAAATAAGCATAATCTCTTCATAATCTTTTATAATCTGTTGCGTCAAACACGCCCTAAGTGTGATTGATATTTGATTGAATAAATAGTATAATTATCTCAAATTTCTTAAACTGTATGTTTTTTGTCAATAGAACAATATTTTGAGATGGAGAACGTAGTAAGGTTTTGGTTATGCATACCATCGTTAAAGTTATAATTGTACACCTGTTGACGTATATGCCGGAGGGAATCATACCGGACGTAATGATGACGTGCCGGAAGGCAGGACAAGCCGGAAGGCATACGCTTGACTGGATGTCCCGAGTGATGTGACAGACGCACGTGCACCGCCGCCACCGGGATTTCGGGGATTCTGTCTAGACAAGTGGGCTGACACCTATGCTACGAGGTAGGCTTACCTCAGCACCTATTGGACAAGTGGGCTGACACCCTACCCCACACAGGTAGCAAACTCGGTTAGTATAAATACCCCAACCATATTTATTACTCACACTTAACACACTCACGCATACCTACTCTCATTTAATTCACATACCTTTCGGTCTTACACACATATACTTACTCTCACGCCGGAGCTTGGTCCTGGGATAACACCCGGGGCGAGCTAACGTGCGCGTTCCCTTGTGCAGATAGCTAAGGATCTCGCTAGAAGGAAGAGGAACGGATCTTTGCTTCAACAGAAATCAAGTGGATACATTGAGCTAAACTCGAGCTTATAAGCATTCTTACTCTTTTCGAGTTTATAATCCTAAAGCACGTAAATTAGGTATCGTGTTGAGTATGAACTTGGTATAAGTTCCTTGAGCCAAACTCAAGCTCACATGACTCTCTTTAGACTCCACTTCTTGTGTGTCTGCAAAACTCATATCGAAATATTTGTCATTATATATCTTCGTGTATCGCTTTTTTTCAACAAAACAAAATCGGAATTGAATTCACAACACATATTAACACTTGGTTGTTGACGTGATTATAAATGAATATATTCGGAAAAAAGAAAAAGGAAGCCTCGAAAGCAAGTGTATATGGACATATGGTGTAAAACAAAATGATTTATACAAATTAGTGTTAGAAAAAAAAAAGCCCCGCAAGACTAGTTAATCTTCGTCTAAACATTAATTGGTCACTAACTTTTCTAATGTATGTAAATCGGTCCATTCTGGTCAACGACAATAAAAGATGGTCAACGACGGTCAAACTTGCTGAAAACCTGCAAATGTTGTTGAAACTTGTAAATGTTGTCGAAACTTGCAAAATGTTACCGGAAATACTCAAAATTCTCTGTAAACTTGTTTTCGTCATTTATACTCATTGCTTATATCTGTTACAAGTTGTTTTATTAAGGAGAATAATGTCGGGATACCCAAAACTCTCCGTAAACTTGTTTTCATCATTGATGAAAATTTATAAAACTAGGCATTTTTTTTAACAATATACTCATATTCGGGTTGACCCGAATCTGAATGGATCCGACCCAAGTGAACCACACCCGAATTGACCCGACCCGACTAACCCGAGATCTAAACAGAGTCGGGTTCAGGTATGATATTTTTAGTCTCATCCCAACTTGACTGGAAGTCGACCAACCCGAACTGACTAACACCCAGTGGCGGACCCAGGATCTTAGAGGACGTGGGGCAAAAAAAAAATTATCTATAAAATTCGTGAGACACTTTAATAAACAGGTCATAAAAAATTGTTAACACTAGATTTAAGGTTTTTCATTGTTTGACTTTAAGATGGGGGGCAACTTGATTTTGTAGTGAGGTGCAGTTTAATAAATTGTCCTAATTTTTTTTTTCTACACTAAAAATTGATATTTTTTGGCGAACCATGGAGGGCACCGCCACCCCCTAACTACTATGTAGTTCCGCCCTTGCTAACACTCCTAGTGGTGAGGGTAGTGGCGACTATTGTGATCAAAAGGTGAAAAGAATAATGATGTGATGTTGATGTAGCGATAATAGTTATTGTCACCGTCGTGCCTAGCGTAAGAGTTTATCATATTTATACAAGAACATTATACTATAGTAGCACCGTATGTATTAGTAACTTTTCATGTGAAAAGTTATTGAAGTGAAGGCTAAAACGCTTTTGATTATTTAATTTGGAAATGGGGCAACATTAGACAAAAGAAAAGTTAACGGGTGCAAGCAAATTTCCAAAAAAGAGGAGAAAAGGAAAAGTTATGGGTGTTTGGTAAAACAAAAAAGACCCAAAAAGAAGACTATGTGAGACAAAGGTAAAAGAGAAAAAAAAAAAAGAGAGGTGCTCAAAGGATAGGGTCAGAAATAAAGTGTATGTCAAAGTGAAGGGGGTTTTGAGGTTACTTTTACTTTCCTTTGCTTTCTTTTTTCTCTCTTTTACCACTACTAAATTTATTTTTCTTTTGGTCCAACCTAAAGACTATAGAGTATTCTACACGCTTAACTGACTCAAGTTAACAAGTATTTTCTCATTCTTAAAAATGTCAAAATTTTGGCCCGTTCAAAAGTAAAAAAAAGATATTTGTTTTAGCTATCAAGGTATATCACAAAAGTGTATAACTTGGCTTCTGTAACTATATGCTTTTTATACAAAACTAATGTTATATTGGAGAGGATAACATGTTAGATATAAACGACTTAAGCATTGATTACTTTGATAATTTTCGGACTAGTACGTAACTATGTATATTGAGTCCAAACATATGTACCTCGTCACTAATAATAACCATAAATACATAACGACAAAACCATGCACGTAACTTTCCAGCATGACTGGTTGCACATGAACTGTGTCATCCAACTAATGTAAAGGGTAACTGGTTAAAGTTTTGATACCCAAATGCATTGACAAGATCTTTATTGTACAACATTTGTTCGTAACAAGCATAAATGGCTTTTGGAAAAGATGAAAATGAAAACATGCTTTGTTTGAAAAGAATTAAAAAGTTGAGGGATGGAATTTAAAGGTAAGTCTAAAGAGAAGGAGCGGGTGGGCACGCCTAGTGGTTTGTATTTATGAACCCCAAAGCTTTTTCTTTGCAGTATTATAAGTAAAAGGTTTGACTTCTTTTTCTTTAGAAAGAAGATTTGGACTGTTTGGAATATGGAATAATATTATCTTTATCTTTGTATTTAGTCATAGTGTTTGATTGATTGGACCTTGTTCAATGGTCTTGTTAGTGGTTAGCCCGCAAAGATTAATATGCTTTCCATATTTGAGAAATCTAGGATAGCCCAAACAGGTAAAAAGCTATGTGTAAAATCGAGGGCCCGTAATATGTTTAGTTTCACAATTTGGTCCTTAACGCTAGACGGGGGTGTTGTGGTGATCGTGATTATTATCGCAAACTCCGTGTCACATAAGATTTTTTACTTCATCACAAACGTAGTGTGTAATAAGAAAAACAAAAATATCACCCAAACATAACCCACCGTATACACAAATATACCTCACATACTCACACACTCACACACAACTAACTTCAGCAACTCAACCGCTCCATCAAACCAGTTCTTCCAAATATCGTTCACATACGCGTCCATGGGGTCTGTTTTAACACCAACGTATCGGTGGTGGTGGTCGAAGCCCTGTTACACCCAGTCTTATAGTTTAAAATTGAGTCTTTATTAATATCTACATTATGTCTTTGCTATTAGTGATTCTTAAAATATGTTCAAATGAGGAAATATATTGCACTTACTTTTGCTTTAGAATGGGAAAGGTAAAATTGGAGGTAAGCGCAAAGTTGCAATGTAATGAGGAGAGCTTAAGATTTTCACAAGTTTTAAGTTTAATTCTCGTACGCGTTAATTTTGGGTCAGCCTTTAATCTAATATTTCTTTTTTTTTTTTTGGTAAAAGGTTTATACCCTGGTAAATATATTAACAAAAAAACAATGAGGTTCAGGCAACATGGTAAAGCAACATATTGGCTTACAAAAAAAGCGCACCATTTATGCTTCTAACCTCTAAGATTAACAAGAAAGACATGCCTTTAATCTAATATTTCGAGCATGCCAACTATGAACATTGGCTAAACGCTTTTATTTTTAGTTTAAAAATGTTCAGTGAGGACGGTAAAGAGAAAGCTTTTGTAAACAAGCTTTAGGTTTTAATTTTTAAGATGTGGTATCATACAAAATGAATTCAATTGTTGAATATCGTACTATCCTTAAGTATCGCCTTATGATTCCTTTATTCCCGGTTGATGAGCTATGCCCAGTTTGTCATAAGGCATGTTTGGATTCCTTTGGGGAACATGCGGTTCATTGCAAGGAGCTCCCGGGCTTCAAGTATAGACATGATATGGTTAGGGACGTCCTTTTTGACATATTTAGGCGTGCCGGGATCTCTGTCAAGAAAGAAGCGCCTGTGAACTTTTTGACTGACCCGTTGGATGGAAGATCCACACTCAGACCGGCAGACGTTTTGGTTTTTGGATGGGTCGGAGGGAAACATGCATGTGTGGATCTAACCGGGGTTTCTCCTCTTGTGGGGTTGAGTAGCCGGGGTTTTACAGTGGGACAGGCTGCTTTGGAAAGACCTCCTCGACAAAAGTGCCAAAGAAGCGCACGGGTTCTGAGAAAGCGTGTGTTGGAAATCAAGGCATGTTTTTCATACCTTTCGCGTTTGGATACTTTGGTTTCTTGCACCTGAGCAGTGGAGCTCTCAACAGAGGTTCAAGACGGTTATTGCAATAGTCAATTGTAACACCCTAGGACCACAAATGTCTCTCTTCCTCTCTATTCATGAATTGGTTTTGCAATCTCTTCTATTATGGCTAGCGGCGCAGCTGTTGCTCCGCTTGCTCCACCCTCTATGTGAAATCAAAACTGTACTTTAATATATTAAATAAGAATGGTTGTTAAAAAAAAAAAAAAAAAAAAAAAAAAAATAAAAAAAAAATAATTGTTAATTATTTCAGTATTTACTCAATTATGCTTTAATATTTTTATTGTTTATTTGTATTAAATACATTCAATAGAAGCATTGTGAGCTTATATGAAACAAAATAATGATGAAAAGAAGAGAGGAGATATGAAATTCTCCCGTTGAATGAAAGGTCGATTTGTTTCAGAAAAATCTTTTTAGTCAGAGCGATCTCTCTTCTCTTCTTCTCTAATACTTTGTGTGCACAAAATATTGTAAAAAGTTTACAAAAGTCTCCCTACTTATTATCTCTTTTTATATGGTTTTTGTAACGGTGAATAAAAAAAATTGGAAAGAAATGAAATATTATGAGAAGAAAACAAGTCATATCCCGAGCCACACTCCCGATCATGGACACCACTGAATGCTTTATATATTTCTTTTTTTTTTGGCGATGTGATGAGAAACGCGTCTATGGCCAGCCAAGAGAGTGTTAAATAGGTGGGCCGTTGAGACAACTGGTGACATTTTTTGGAGTAAGCAGTAAGAAATGGCGTGTCTGATATATATGATAAGAGTATGCCGAGATAATAAAAGTGCGAGCGCAATAACATGAAGGCGTTACGTAAAACGTGACGTATAAATGACCAAAGACCGTCTGGAGCGTGCGAAGAGCATTCAAGAAAAGCGTTAGGCTTATTTTCGTGCACCTTATATATCTATATTAAATTAATTAGAGCGAGCGCGAGGAATAGAGGTGCAGAAAACTTAGAAGATCACACTCCGCTATAGAGTATTGAGCATACCATCATACTTGTAATGATAAAAGTTTTTTTTTTTTTTTTTTTTTTTTTTTTTTTTTTTAGCTTAAAATTAAAACAACAGATCAAGAAAATAATCATTACCATAATCGTCCATTATTTTTGCAAGATATAGATCCGAAAATCACATTGGGATAGTAAAAATTCTATTAAAAGGTCTTGTTTTGTTACCAAGGGTTACTCACTAAGAGGCCTCTGGCCTCGGTACAGTGGCCGATGGCTCAAGTCATGGCCGATGGCGCAAGAAACCACACCTTGGTTAGGCCGGTGAATTGTGCCGTCGTAGCTATCAGTCCAACATGGGCTACTATTATTATTATTATTATTATTATTATTATTATTATTATTATTATTATTATTACACATCATTTTATTATTATTATTATTATTATTATTATTATTATTTAATTTTTTTTTTAAATGTTTTAGTAAGGTATATGTTAAACCATGAAACTATTTTCATATCAGGGAGAGTGTTTTGTTGTCGTTAGCAAAAGTGATGCCATTAACAAAA
Organism: Artemisia annua; assembly: GCA_014162995.1. Taxonomy (NCBI): domain Eukaryota; kingdom Viridiplantae; phylum Streptophyta; class Magnoliopsida; order Asterales; family Asteraceae; genus Artemisia; species Artemisia annua. The sequence continues at coordinate 6,632 of LBNU01007358.1, forward strand.
AATGCATAGATGACACCCCTTTTGCTCATAAAATCATCATACGACAAACTGTACCTGGCTCTCTTAATATGTCTTAATCTGTCGTACATTTTTGTTCCGACACTAAATGTAAATTCACTTGTCATCTTCACGAGAACGTCAAATTTAAACGATCAAACAATATAGTAATAATATAACATGAAAAATGACAAGTTTATTTCTTGATATTAAAAGCATTGGGCATGGTTGGTGACGTCGTGTTGGCCACCGCAACATCTTTTTTATAATATCATAATCCACCAAACACATAAAACACCCCTCGCTCCTATCACACAAGATTCTACTGCCACGGTGCACTCTTGGACTCCACAATTTTTTCCCTATTTATTCAAATAAAACAACACATTAAAATAAAATTAAACTTCTATTAATAAAAAAAATACAAGATACATCACACATAACGATATATTAAAAAAAATATATTTTAGTGATTAAGGTTCAATAAATGCTCCACGATAGCATGTCGAAGGTCATTGTGCGCTCTCTTATCCCGAAGTTCTTTGTTTTTCCTTCGTTGTATCTTGTATCATTCGACCAAAGTACATGTAACATTCGGCTGTGGAGAAATGTTCAATTCATTTGATTGACTAAATAGGAAATCTTGATTTTCTATATCATATTATTTAATATGAACCTCTCATTTTCACGCGGGTGGTATGTCGTATTAATAAGAACCGAACTCTAAGCTTCTTTATTACTCAAAGCTTGAAATTATTAGTGGTATTGAAACTATTGAGAAAACCGTTCTGCATCTTCTTGAGAGTAAAGATCGTATTCGTTGGGATCCATAGCGTTTTTTAAGGTAAAAAAAAGAAGTACTGTTGAGATATGTATGTAAAAACTACTCCGTAGAATATTAATTGGGTATTTATAGTATTTTTAAAGGGTAAATAATTGAGAAAAAATTCGGTATTTTTATGCTCCAAATGGTTGTATTTATACTACATATAAAAGAAAAATGGTAAATCTGAAAAAGTCAATATGTGAAATGTTGAAAATTTTATATTAGGTAAAAAAAAACTTAAAATACAACAAAGGAAATGTTGAAACTAAAAAATAAAATGTTGAAACATTTGTTTCAAAAGGAAACTAATAATATACATCGAAAACGGGTTGACCCGGGACGCTTCAAACCACGCGTGTTGACCTGGTTTAATTTGATCCATTTTTCGACCCAACCCGTCGGGTTGAACCGGTTTAAATTGACTCGTTTTAGACCGTAACTGTTCAACCGTTTGAACCACTCGGGTTGAACCGGGTTTTAAAACATTATGTTTAATCACTATATCTTCAAACTTTTATTATTTTTCGTTTATAACCCATAATTTTATTATTTTTTTTTTATCACTAAAATTATCCGCCGTTATAAAATCTCATTGCTATGCATAGGTAGTCGTCTAGTTTTTAAAACTTGAGTAATTTTTGGATTGGATCATAATTAACCAGTTACTAATATTTTATTAACTTCTTGAATTTAAACTGTTAAAAACTTTAAATTCTTCGCAAATAACCATGAAATGTCAACCATCACTATTTGGGCTAAAAATAGCCCAACGTATAAGTGGGCCTCGCTTATGGGTATGTCATTCAGCCTTTGTGTTGTAAAAACAGCGTGAATATAAAACGCAAACAAACTATCTTTTGAATCTTGACAAGTACATGTGTGATTAAATCAAAATATAATTGAGAAGATAGCAAGATATTGTACTATAAGAGGCTCTGTTAAACACAATATGTATGACTAACATGACGTTTCCCCGAATGAAAAATATCGCTTTGAGATTAAGATGGATGATATTGTCTTCATATAATTGTACTTGGATTGCATGATTGATATTTGATGTAGCTTGGAAAATTCTAGCTTAGTACGTTTTTCTGTGGTTAACATTGTTGAATAAGTGGCGGTCATATAAAAAGAGCGTCAGGTGTGGTACCTTAAGATGTTTCGTCATCTCATCACTAACTCAACTTTTCACACTTCACATTCACACACCAAAATATCCCTTCACTAATAACTCAAGTCATTTCACTCATTTTGAGAACCACCCTATCTAATTAAAACACAAACTCAACAATAAAACTTAATTAAGTAAAAAAAAAAAAAAAAAAAAGTGGAAATGACACTCCACCAGTAAATTCACTTGGCAAATGGCACAAGCGGAGCGGTGTAGTGACATCGAAATGGCTTGAGCCATTTCCCTTTCGCATCAATTTGGCGCTTATTTTGCGGTACTCCACCATACACCCTCTAAGATATAAGTTGTGTGAAAAGTTTTGGTACAATTTTGTATTTTGTCGTCTTCTAAGAAAACTTTTATAGCATTCACATTTATACCTACCGAATTCTTTATTTACTTAATTAGTTTGTGGGGTCAAATTCGTTATTAATGAGAATAAGTTCTAGTTATTAAAAAACCTAGAAAGGAAATAAAACCAAAAACACAAATCACATGAAACTTTAAGAAAAAAGTTAGAAAATGCACATAAGTGTGCTTAAGAGCAAGAGGTATCTTGGCGTTGTGGCTTCGTGCCATCCCACCAGCCGAAAAAAGACGATGGCGCACGGTTATGATGGTGGCGCCATCGTGCCTTGCGCCGTGGTGGCCAACCACAGCCGTGTTATTTTTTATTTTTTATTATTATTTTTTATTTATTTTTTATTTTTTTTGTATTTTTTATTTTCTTTTTGAAATTGGAACGTTGGAACTTGGAAGCATGCTACAAAATTCGAACGTTTGAATGCAACGGGTATATACATGTTTTTTTGTCCCCTTTTCCCATTTATCACATTAAATCCCATAAATTAAACTCCAAAAAACCCTTATATATACCCCTTCCAATGTAATTCAAATTCACACACTTCCAATATAATTCTAAACTTTACTTCTATTATTTCTTTTCATCCAAAATGAATCCCAACTAAAAATGGATTAACAACATGCTAAACGACCCGACGAATCAAATGAATCCCAACCAAATGCCGGGTTCGTCTTCTCAATCGTGTTACCTTCCCTCCTTCCAAAACCCATATATGAATCCCGACGAACTAGCACTATTTAGTCAATGGAAATTACAACAACAACAACAATATAATCAATTTACTCAAACTCAACAACCAAACCAAGCAACCCCTTCCCAACCAAATTCGGACCATGCATCCTTCCATCTAGTTGACGAAGACATCAATGGCGATGACGAAGAAGAAGAAGAAGAAGAAGAAGAAGAAGAAGTGGACCCGACCCCGACCTCCAAAAAATCGAGGTCAAAGACGATGGCAAAGAAGCAAAAGAAAAAGACGAAGACGAAGAAAACCAACAAAGAAAAAGAAGTTGATGAAGATGTGGTCCCGTCCCGACAACCTCGAACTTTTTGGAGCCAAGACGAGGAGTATCTCATGGCGGAGTGTTTCATTCAAGTTTCGGAGGATCCAAAAACGGGTGCGGATCAACAAAGGGATACGTTTTGGTACAAAGTGCTCGACGCATACAACAAGGAAGCCAAGAGACTCAACTATACCATTCGTACCAAAAACATGTTGACGGGAAAGTGGACTCCAATGAATAAAGATGTCAAGAAGTGGAATACGGTGGTGGATGAAACGGCCATTATGAGTGGGGAGAATGATAGAGATTTTATGACCCGTTGTCNAAAGTGCTCGACGCATACAACAAGGAAGCCAAGAGACTCAACTATACCATTCGTACCAAAAACATGTTGACGGGAAAGTGGACTCCAATGAATAAAGATGTCAAGAAGTGGAATACGGTGGTGGATGAAACGGCCATTATGAGTGGGGAGAATGATAGAGATTTTATGACCCGTTGTCACATATTGTTTAAAAAAACAACAGGTTATGACTTTAGACACATGAGCGCTTGGGAGTTTTTGAAAGACAAACAAAGTGGAAAAATCACGACTCGATTTTGGCAAGACGTAATCGTCTTCGGCCTACGAACGTGGAGCCCGAGCATTTTGGACTCGACTAGTTGCCACGGCCCGACGGCATGTACCGGGTTTTTAAGAGTCAACGTTCGTCAAACTCGACCACTAGTTTCGGTTCAAACCCGGCATTGTTTCAAGAAATGTTACAACAACAATACGAGTTAGACCGCAAGGTAAAGATGGATGTTCTCGAGCGAGAGTCACTCGCGAGAGTTACTTTATATGAATCTCAAAAGATTGCCGAGGAGATGCGGGTGCTAGAAATGGATACTAGCAAAATGGATCCGATCAACGCAAAGGTCGTGAAAGCACAACAAGCTCGAATTCGGGCAAAGTATCGTACCGACGAGGACGAGAATTATGATTTTATTTCTATGTTTATGTACTAGATTTATAATTCTACGCATTTTTTTTAAGTATTGTGTGTTTTTTAAATTAATGGAGTGTATTTTAGTTTATATTGTGTATGTTTTATTTTATGTAAAAGAAAAAAAAAAATAGGGAGACGGCACCAAAATTTCTGATGCCAACGGATACGGCCAGAATGTGGTGCCGTGGGATTTCTGGTGTCGTGAAGATTTTTGCTGACGTAGCAGCACTTTTTGCCCACAGCACGAGCTCCACGGCTTCAAGGTTACCAATGCTCTAACAAAGTCATTCACCATTTCACCCCGCCATCAAACTTTGGATGCTTTTTAGTTTTTAGTGCCATCCTTTCCATCCACATTCATTCCCTCTATATACTACTCCCTCCGTCCCAAAATAAGTGTCCAGTTTGACTTTTCAGAGTCAAACTGGTTCAAATTTGACCTTATCTATTTTTGCAGGTGTTATATAATACTTGATGCAAAATATATGAATTAATTGAGTTTTAAGTGTACTTTTTATTGGTATAATTTTTCATCAAGTATTATATAACACAAAAAGATTATTTAAGGTCAAAGTTTGACCATTTTGACTCTGAAAAGTAAAACTGGACACTTATTTTGGGACGGAGGGAGTATAGCAGAAGAAATAGGGCACCGTGCCAGCATAAAAAAAAAATTTCCAAATTAAACGGTGCATCATGATTGGCTCACACCTAAAATAATACTACTATTCTGCCACAATTGGTTCCTCATTAATTAAATAGTATTATTTTGCCACAAACGAATAAAAAACAATATTCCCTGAATTAAATAGTTCTATCTCGAGCGGAGACAATCAAAGTTATTTACAGTATTAGTAAAAAAAATAAGAAAACTTACAAAACAAACCCTCAACTTCTTAATATTTACGACTTTTTTATATAATAAACTTTATTTGGCTAATATATAACAAATACCTACCGGTTTCTTGAATAAAAAACTACTGGCAAAAGGGCCTCTTGATAACGAACAAAACAAACCCAATATTGATATACTTTTGACGTACGTACGGTTTTATAAAAAATGTTGAATTTTAATATATATAGAGTTTCTAAATAAAAGAACTTTCAAAATGCACCCTTAACCTATCAAATAACTTTAAAATTATCCTACATTTTTTTTAAAATTATAACGTTCAAAATTAGCTCTGCCGCAACACACCGATGCCCGACACAACATTCATTCCAAAAAGGACGTCGTACGACAACTACAAATATAGCTTCACACAGCATTTGTTCCAAACAAATACAACAAGTGTCGGCAAAAAACATACCACGATCTTACAATGAGAAGCCCACCCAAACATTATTCGTAAATAATTATCGCAAAAATTCTTCTAATATTCCCGCTGCAACGCAGCGGGCGCCTTCCCACTTGTTATATATATTATAGCTCATGGATTCGGTGCATGTTTACTGACTGTCGAGGAAACCTGCATTAAACAAATATTTTATCGCGACAATCGAATAAAATAATCAGAAAATCAGGTTGCCACAAAGGAACAAAGGAATAAAGAATTCAGAAAAAGGGGACAAAAAGCAAGTAAAAAATAAAATATTTACAAATTACACCTTTAACTTCTTTCTATTTACGATTTTTTAATACAATAAACTTTCTTAAACAAGTTTCTAAGAGATATCTAGCGATTTGTTGAACTAAAAAAAATACCGTCAAAAAGGTCTCTCGATAACGCACAAAATGAGCCTAATATCGATATGCTTTTGACATACGTACGTTTTTATAAAAAATGTTTAATTTTATATATATATATATATATGTATATATATATATATATATATATATATATATATATATATATATATATATATATATATATATATATATATATATATATATATATATATATATATATATATATATATATATATATAGGGAATAGATTGGCTACAATGCAATTGTAGCCAATTGCCTACAATTTGTGCTACAAATTGTGGGTCCCTGAGTCTTTCTGTGGGTCCATGATTTATTTGTTAATGTATTTTATTATAGAATTGTAGCCAATTGGCTACAATAAATGTAGCCAAGTTATCCCCATATATATATATATATAGTTTTTAAATAAAAGAACTTTTAAAATGAACCCTTAATCTATCAAATAAGTTTAAAATTTGTGTTAGCTTTACATACAGATAAACGTTTAAACAAAAAAGATGGCGATTTTTTTCGCTCGGCCACGGAGACACGTCTCAAACAAACGAGTTACAATTTAGAACACGTAACCTAGTTGTTACATTTAAAAGCAAAGAGCATCAACTAAAGAGAAAAATAAATAAAAAGATTAATAAAAGACTTGTTCTTTTAGCACACGTGAACCTTTCATATAAGAGCATCCGCAGCGGTAACGTGCTCACCTGCGTTAAGGGTGTGTTAACGCACGTTAAGGTGCGTTAACCGTTGTGTTTGATGGCGTTATGGATGCGTTAACGCTGCTCGTTAGTGCGTATTGTAGTATATTTTAAGAATTAATGTTATGGTTTTTAAAAAATGAAGTATTAGTTTTAGTTTATGGTTGAAATTAAAAATATTTGAAAAGTTGAGTTAAAGCTGAGTTAAAGCTGAGTTAGTGATGTGGGTGTTTTTTTCTGAGTTAAGGTTATTGTGTTAAAGCTGACGTGGCGCTGACGTGACACTGAGATATAGAATAACTTAGGTTACCACTACACATGCTCTAATAGTCAATATTAATTTATATTTTACCCTCTTTTCTTATTATCATCTTCCATACTGAAACACAAATTTTTGATAGACGAGCACTCAACTTCTCACTTTTATCCTATGTTGAACATAACAACTATCGATCCTATGTTGTTACTTTTTTACTTTCACAGCATGTTTTCATTTTGTATTCAGGTTTTCCGGGCCAAGACCCGGTTAAACTCGGTTATGTCCGGTTATTCCCGGCCAAGACCCGGTTAGACCCGGTCATATCCGGTGAAGACCCGGTCATATCCGGTCAGACCCGTTCGTTTCCGGTCACATCCGGTCAAGCCCCGGTCATTTCCGGTCAGACACGGTTAGACCCGGTCAAGACCCGGTCATATCCGCCAGACCCGTTCGTTTCCGGTCACATCCGGTCAAGCCCCGGTCATTCCCGGTTAGACCCGGTCTTTTCCGGTCAGACCCGGTCATATCCGGTCAAGACCCGGTTAGTCTCGGGTATATCCGGTTATAACCGGCGAAGACCCATATTGGGATTCAAATGATTCCACATATCAACAAGGTGTAGTGCATGGTTTGAATGTATGTATTAATTAAGGAAACGAACTTAGTGGTTTCATAATATGGATGCAATACTTACTAGACTTGGTAAATCAGTTTTCTTTTGTGCCATTTTTGTAGTGAATCAAAGACACATACTATTATTTGCACGTTATCGATTTCACAAACCGAACCAAGTTCAAATTGTGATTCATTATTATGAAGTTAGTTGTTTAGTTTCTCTTTGAGTTTATTTATATTTTAACAGAACAGGATATCAAAGATATCGAATGTAGATGGCTACGCTGGCAAAGCAATGCGTAGAGAATGATATAATTTTAAGACCAGATATGAAGCAAGTTGTTGTTTCCGTATTCCCTTTTACGTATTCTTTTGTCATCTGTGAAGTTGGAAGCTACTCTTGCCGGAAATAGTCAGGCATTCAGTGGCCTTGTTTAATACTTAATACTTGAGTTATTTATTAAAATAAAAATAGTAGTACATTGCAAAATGTTGATCTTTGCTTTCTATGACAATCTCTCGTGGTTTATAGATTTTTTATTTTATTTTATTAGTTTTTTTATTTTATTATTATTATTACAGTTTTATTTTCTTAGAAAGGCAAAATTGTCAGTAGCAAGATTCGAACCTGGGTCTCCCAACTCCACAAACAAAGAGACCTCAACCAACTGAGCTATCAATCGATTGTTCTCGTAGTTTGAAGATTAGCACTCCTTCTGGTCGCATAACAAATTTTAAATATACACATGACAAATTTTTTTTTTTTTCTTTTTCTTTTTGGAATCAAAATGGTAAGTTAGACACTTCAAATACACTTTTTTTGTTTCAAATACACGTTAGTAGGAAACTAGGAACTAGGAACCACTTGTACTTGATGTCGTAGTTGAAATCTAGCTTATTTCATTGGGTGAATAAAGGCTTCGAGAAAGACCCATACATAGTGTGACATTTCAAAATGATCGATAAAATAGTTAGTGGATTACATATTATAAACTAGTTTATAGTTTTGAAAAATGTGTTTTAGTATTCATAAGTTTGTGCACCAAGCACTTATAAAGTAAAGTACGTTTACATTTTACCCCCTAGTAAACTAATTAGACAACTCTTTTTGTATTTTAACTTTTAATTTACCCGTTTGGTGGGTTTTAAAAATTAATTTATGTTTTAAAAATCGTACTAGAATTAGATAGATGGTGGTATGATGCCATTAATTTTGTCGGGATTATCCAATTGGATTACTCGTCATTGGCAAACCAAAGCAAATGGTAGCGTCACTTAATTAGGTAGGCATTATAGTACGGTTTGTACTTTGCAAACCATAAGGCTGGTAGTATTGGGTGTTCAACTTTATCATCTCAGCATTAAATTAATACGACTTTTTTTTTATGATTATGTTAGTGTAATAGGGCGACAACACTTATTACTTAAATACAAAAATGCTTCACAAAAACAATTAAATAACACAGACTCAAAAAAAATGAGGGGAAGACTCGGTCGACCAAGCGACCGAGTTGGACACTATTTTAGCTTGACCAAGACCACACATGGCCAACCCTATGTAATGGGGTGGACGCGTCTAAAAAGAGGGTCGACCGAATGTTCCACCGATCCATTACGATGGGTCTAAGTGGCTTTGTGTGCTATTGTGATAATCTCGCCTATAAAATAAAACTAATATCAATGAAAAATTGTTAGTTTTTTAATACTTCAACTTCTATTAGCAGCAGCAAAAAGAAAGGAAAAAAAAAAAAAAAAAATGCTAATGCGACAGGAGTTTTCGTACACTCGTTGGTACTTCAATGTGATGCAATTATAAGCAATAAAAATATGGTCAAGTTAAAATAAAAATAATTTAGATGGTCAAACAGTGTCTAATATTGACATCAATTGTACTACTAGAAGTTAAAATACGGTCAACATGTTTAATACCAAAATAGTAGTACGTATAACCAAAACCAAGAGATAGCTAACAATCCAATAATGCTAAATTTTCACACATAAAAAACTACATATACAGTTGTGGTAATTTTTTGGCATCCATTTACCCGTGATCTATCGATATTAACTTTTTATTAAGTAACGACCTACAATGTGACAATTGAATAATGGCTAACTCCTTACACAACTGCTTTTTCCTCAAGATTACGTTCGGGGTATGAACATAAAAAAACAATGGGATACCAGATTGCGCTAGTAAAGCTTGACCAGTCTTTCACAATATAAGTTAATGACTTTTTAGCTTTAAATTCATAGCTAGATAACATATATAAACATTTACTTAGTTAATGTGTTCCTCTTAGGATGTGATTTTTATTGCAATAATATTAAGAAAATGAAAAGAGAAGTAGAAATGGAAGAACGACTCAGCAGCAATTTGGTCCTTACGTATAGTAATTCACTTTAAGTTTTCACCAATATAATTATATATGTTCAAAGTGACCTACGTTAGGTATTAGGTACGTCTTTCATCATCACTAAAACTTTCATTATCGTGAAACCTCATTGGACAATGGGTGACCTCCAACGTCTTTACCAAACATATAGGAATATTTAAACATTATTACCGAAAAATAAAATGCTAAAAAGATGAGACGTGTCTAGTGAAGCGTAGACCGTTAAACTTTAGTTTTGTATGATGTAAGAAGTAATTCGTTTTAGAAAAGGGTTTAAATCGATAGAGAAGTTGATATCTTATGAATGATCTAACCACGAGCAGAGATGGAACTAGAGGGTCTCGTGAAGTTACGGTAGAATTTCATTTGCTTCGTAGTGTTAATTTTCGTAAGGAAAATAATGAATATTTAAAATGCATCAAGGAGTCTCAATGCATTGTATTTCTAGTTATTGCTTAGTTAGTTCACCAGTAGGTAAAAAGTGAGCTTACTTTCACTAAACTCAATCATTTTAATCGAAAATCACATTCTTTTGTTATTTTTTTTCATTATACTACAATTAAAAAATCTGTACACCCGATCACTTTTAGCTGTAGCACTGTCCCTAACCACAAGTATTAGCTCTAACCAGGGATGGAACCAGAAAACTAATTCACCAGGAGCATTTAAGAAAAAATAAATAAGATTATATACACAATTTTATTTGACCAAGTGCGTTTAAAAAAAATCGAGTATTGTTAGACAAATTAACACTATATCCGAAAAATCGATGAATATCTTGGGACCCTAAAACCTCACCCTAGTTCCATCCCTGACCTCTCTAACTGATATTCATATGTCAACAATGACCTTTCTACAGAAGTAGAATTGGACCAAAACCGTTTTCAAAAGTAGGCATTCATTGATCGAGCAATGTTCGTTACATCAAACGAATGTTAGTATGTTACCACGAAAGCAGTGTCCTTTTGTGATAATTAAAATCCTTTCCATAATTTGCGGTTTTTTTTTTTTTTTTTCATTTTTTGCCACACCAAAACGTTTTAAATGATTTTTCCAATACACATTCCACAGTAAAATCGGCCAAATTTTAAATGATCTTACCTTCCAGCCTCTTGGTTAGCTGGTTGTGTTTAATCTATTTGCTAAAAGGAACAACAAAAATACTTTTTGGTGTTTTAGTACAATGTCCTACAAATTAATGTGAGCTTCCTTGCTTGTTTCGTTTTCGTATTTGTGAATAATACAATGCATCCAGGTAATGCCTCTCATGTGCATTTGTTTTTATCAGTTATATTTTATTGGAAAACACCTCTGATCACAGATGGGTATGTTTTTTCAATGATTTCTAAACAGAACATATATTGTTAAACATTCAAATATAGCTTTTTGTACAATCTTAGATAAAATAATTGACCAACATATATACATTGAATAAGTTGTCACTAACATATTTAGTTGAAAAAGCTATGACTCTTGTTTGGTAATGATGTAATTTGTGTTCAAAGTATACATTATTTAGAATCTATCAGATATAAATAGAATAAAAGCATTTATTCACAAACTATTTTTTGTACCATAAGTTCTAGATCAAGAAATCATGTTGAATGAAGTCAGAGTGAGTCATTGTCACATAAAGGTTGCGGTTTGTAGATCTATTTGTGTACTTGGATCAAATGAATGTGGTCGTTAAAATCAAAACCGACATGTTGAATCAAACACCGTACTTGAAAGGGAAGACGTAAATCATTTGTAAAACAAAACATAGCCCATCGATCGATGGTGAAAGTAAGTTGCTTGTTTTACTTACTTATGAGGTATACATGTTTGGTTGCGTAATGGAACAATCATTTTCACCTACATTTTTTTTTAATATGAGTGAAAGTGAATTACCTTACCGGTAAAAAAATAGGAATACATTGTACCTGTTGAGATTTTGAAGTCGTGAAAAATATAAGGTCTATGCCTTGTTCTTAGCGACTTAAGGTATCGAGGCGCTATATAGTACATATAGCATGCAATACATAATGTTCATACTATAATTGATAAGTTATAATGTATTTTCGAAAAGAATCTGTTGATAACAGTGCTTAGATTAAAGCATATAATACATTCTTGAGTAAATTCAGATCAGTATCTTTAGTTTTTTGCGTACATGAAAACTTTATAGTTTATATACTAGCAAATGACCATATGACAGACATCATTACTCTTATTATTTACTAAAAGATGTTTTAAAGTATATGTTCATATTGGCTTAGACACCTTTTTGTATAAATAAAAATATTTAGAAAAATAAATCCAAAGGTACTAGTGAGGAGGGTTGGTGCTATATATAGAGTTTCACATTTGAAAGAGTGAAAGGTGTGCTTTTTCAATTCTTTCTGGCTCTGTCTCTCGCACACACCATCGTTCTTGCTTGATTTACAGAAAGAAATCAACTGTAAGAATGGAGAACAGCAAGGATTCCCCTGATGTACTTCCGTCACTTATCGGATCTGCAGATTCAAACCAAATAACGGGTTTTGATGATGGTGTTATGCAGCAAGATGGCGTCAATGTTCAGTTTATGGTATGTTTTAACACATAGACTTGCTTTGTATACCACAAATTATATTGCACATTGTGTACTAATCCCAGCTTTTAATATGGTCTGTTAACGGGTCAAAATAGGATGGGTCTTGATAATCTAATTACCTTGTTAAGTTTTAACTGATATCACACAGCTTTTAATATATAATAATTTGAAATAAGATTAAAATATATGAAAAGTGTGGATTCCATTAATGTTGTGGTTGTTGAACCTGTGTTCCATATTTTCAGGAGTCCAATGCAAGCCCGGTAGATCTGTCATATGAACAAACAACGGTAAGACAATCTGTTTCCATTAGCATGCCACCTTCTCCACTGGATGCCAAAAGAGTTTTGTTCAAAGACGACATTAAAGCAGTTGGAATTGATAGCCCAAGGAACTCTGACACGCTATCGGGCTCTATAGCCGTGGGCTCTCGAATAGATGAGGCCGGGGCAGGGAAAACCCCAGACCGTGTCATGCTCCCTGTAAAGAACCCAAGGATGGATGAGTTGAGGGACAATCGATACAACTCTTTCAAAACATGGTCGGGTCGACTTGAGAGACAACTTTCCACATTACGTGGGAAGTCTCTACCACGCAATGATCCAGAGATCGACCCTCCTCATATTCTTGAAGGGGAGAGCTTATCTGTGGATAGATATTTTGATGCTTTAGAAGGACCCGAGTTGGAGACTCTTAGGGTACGTTTCAAATCATTTTTAACTTATTTACTGTATATGAGAATAAACCATTTTGTACAACATTTACTAGTGGACATGGTCACTAGAACTAGGAACACTATTTGCTTTAACTATCAACAAATTTTTTTATCTTCGTTTGTTGTGTTTAACAGCCTTCCGAAGAAATTATGCTTCCTGAAGATAAAAAATGGCCGTTTCTTCTTCGTTATCCAATCTCATCATTTGGTATATGCCTTGGCGTTAGTAGCCAAGCGATAATGTGGAAAAATCTGGCCTCGACAGCTTCCACTCATTTCCTTCATATAAGCCTTAAAGTGAATTACATATTATGGTGCATATCTATCCTTCTTTTCGCCGTTGTGGCCACAACATACCTTCTAAAGATAATATTTTACTTCGAAGCGGTTCGGAGAGAGTACTACCATCCCATTCGGGTTAATTTCTTTTTTGCCCCATGGATCGCATTACTCTTTTTAGCTATTGGGGTTCCAGATAGTATCACGACAAAGCTGCCTCATTCATTATGGTATGTGCTAATGACACCGATATTTATTCTTGAGCTCAAGATTTATGGGCAATGGATGTCGGGAGGGCAGAGAAGGTTGTCTAAAGTGGCAAACCCGTCAAACCATTTATCAGTGGTGGGAAATTTTGTCGGGGCCTTGTTGGGGGCGTCTATGGGTTTAAAAGAAGGCCCGATTTTCTTCTTTGCAGTTGGATTAGCTCATTATACAGTCTTGTTTGTGACATTGTATCAAAGGCTTCCAACAAACGAAACTCTTCCAAAAGAGCTTCATCCGGTTTTCTTTTTGTTTGTTGCGGCTCCTAGTGTTGCTTCAATGGCCTGGGCCAAAATAAACGGGTCATTTGATTACGGATCACGAGTAGCATACTTCATTGCGTTGTTTCTTTACTTTTCATTGGTTAGTTCCACTCTCTTTAACTTTGGAATTACATGTCATTTGGTTGATTTTGATCTAAATTTGGTATATTACTATTATTTGCAGGCGGTACGTGTAAATTTCTTTAGAGGGTTCAAATTCTCGCTAGCATGGTGGGCTTACACTTTCCCAATGACTGGAGCTGCAATCGCGACAATTAGATACTCGAGTGAGGTCCCAAATATAGTAACGAAAGGATTATCGTTAACTCTATCAAGTACTGCTACACTAACAGTGACAGGGTTACTGATAACCACAATTATTCATGCCTTTGTGTTACGCGACCTTTTCCCAAACGATATAGGGATTGCTATTAGTGAACGGAAACCAAAAACTCAAAGGAAATGGTTTAATCGGAACACATGTGGGTCGGCCAAAGATATTGAACATAATGCTAGGTCCACAAAATCTGGGGAAAAGATAATCGAGGTTCCAGTGATATCTCCTGGCTTAGGCGTAAAACCATTTTCAGTACGAGTACTGTGATTGATAAATACAATGAAGGTTAAGTGATCATACAAAGGAGGAACTTAGTTACTTAGGAAAGTTCCAATGAACTTGAATGTATATATTAAGGCTCCACATCATAAGAATGTAACAATGTTATTGTCTTGCTGATTTTTATTCGTTCAATGCAAAATTTCACCATTTTCGTTTACCTCTAGAGACTCCACGTTCACATGCCTATTCATGTATATGATTCTTCTGTGCGTTGATAAGGTAGATGATTGTATAGCATAAACACGACCTATTCAAGTAATCAGCCGTGTCAACCCTGAACCACTTACGCATAGGCCGAACATGATCCATTTATCCGGTTAATTTAAACAGGTTGGTTGGTCAAACAGGTAAACGGTGTTGAGGGTTCAACTTGTTTTAACCATTTAATCCATCATAAACACATAGTTTACTTAATGTAGCGAAAATGTTTAACCAAAACAACATATATATTCTTCTATATTTGTATTGGAATATTCGATGATACAAAATCATACGTTGATTTCATTACAATCTCCATGAAAATAGGCAAAAGAAACGGGTCATTTTTGTGCTGCATTTGGACCACCTTTTCTTTTCATAACAAGAAGAAACCCAAAACGCAGAAGTTTATTCTCCTTTTGGTGGCATCGTTCTTCCAGAAATCACAACCCCCTTCCTGAAACCACATTTTGGTATCAGATTGGGGGAATTTGGTGGTGGTCGTGGTTTTTGGGGGCAAATGATGTCCATGAAGATTCAATAACATAGCAACATTGTCATTCAAATACAGCCTCATTAGATTCAATTCAAGGTCCCGCCATTTTCCCCTCAGTTTCGTTCCACATTAACGGTCTGGTACGTGTCGTTTTACCATTTTGCTATACATGGACCAATTCCATTATTTTACTTATCTTTTATTAATTTTGTGTCTTAGGAATTTGATTGTCATGGAGAATAGCCAGGATATTGAAATGCCAACCTCGCCACCTAAAACAAAAAAGGTTGCATTCAAGGATGAAATAGAATTAGCCACCAACGACAAAACGGCTAAACCTGGAATCAAGTCCAGTACCCATCATGACTCCAACCTTCATCCTCCAGCTGAACCAGCCGTCCTCCCTGTGTCAACGCCAAAGTCTGGTAAACCTAAGGCTATTGGATACAAGTCATTCAAGACATTTGTTAGTCGACCAGAAATAAAATTTGCAGTGTTTTGCGCAAAACTTGATTCAAAGTTACAAAAAGAGCCAGAGACAAATTCTACACAGATACATACTGGTGTCGCGGATCATGTGTCCGCCAGTAGGTACTTTGATGCTCTAGAAGGCCCCGAGTTGAACACCCTAAAGGTACACCCTCATCCTTATCTTTTCTGTAAATGTGGCAAAACGGGAACGTCAGATTAAAGTTTGAAATAAATTTAGGTCAAAACTGGCCAGGTCTAGTGTGCCAAATGTGATTAGAAAGTTCTATTCTTTTCCAAAACGGCATTTAAAAAAAATATATCGTGTGATTTTATGCATCAGAAACAGATTGGGCGAAATTTGCTAGTTCAACCTTATTTGTTTATTAAACGTTCTTATATCTTGTGTTTAAACAGCCTTCGGAGCAAATAATGCTCCCGGAAGACCAAGAATGGCCATTTCTTCTTCGCTATCCGATCACAACATTTGGTATATGTCTGGGTGTCAGCAGTCAAGCTATGCTGTGGAAAAACTTGGCATCAAATACTTCGACAGAATTTCTGAACATAAGCCCTGAAGCAAATCGTGTGCTATGGTTCATATCGGTCCTTCTCTTTGCTGTAGTAGCCTCAACATACCTGTTAAAAATAATACTATACTTCAAAGCGGTTCAAAGAGAATACTACCATCCAGTTCGTATCAACTTTTTTTTTGCTCCGTGGGTTGTATTACTGTTCTTAGCCATTGGGGTCCCACCATCTATTACCACAAAGCTACCTCCTTTCTTGTGGTACGTGTTAATGACCCCGATATTCTTTTTAGAGCTCAAGCTTTATGGGCAATGGATGTCAGGTGGGAAGAGACGGTTGTCAAAGGTGGTGAATCCATCTAATCATTTATCAGTGGTTGGAAATTTTGTTGGGGCGTACTTGGGGGCGACAATGGGGTTAAAAGAAGGGCCACTTTTCTTCTTTGCAGTCGGGTTAGCTCATTATACAGTATTATTTGTGACTTTGTACCAAAGGCTTCCTACAGCACAAAGTCTACCAAAAGATCTCCATCCTGTTTTCTTTCTGTTTGTTGCTGGTCCAAGTGTTGGGTCAATGGCATGGGCAAAACTGAGCGGATCATTTGATTTTGGCTCACGGATTATCTACTTCATTGCCTTGTTTCTCTACTTCTCACTGGTTAGTTCATGATTATTGAGCTACCAAATACATTCTTCCGAAGAGGTGATATTTTGGCGGAGTGGGTAGTGGGTCAAAATGGGTAACTCTTGTCTGGGTCGGGTTAGTTTGCCCCGAAACACTTTCTATCCAACTTTTTATAGAAAAATCATATAACTGAAGTGCCAAACACGATTACACCAAGATATAATGTTTTGACGGAAACCTATATTTTTGACTAAAACGATTTTTAGGGTTTTATGCATCGAAAATACATGGGTGACTTTTGATTTATCTGACCAGTTTCTGGATCTATTAGTTGCCTTATCTTCGAGGGTATTCACAAGATTTGCTAGTTAAATATACTTATCAGTGTTTACTTGTTGCTTTTTACAGGCTTTTCGTATACATTTCTTTAGAGGATTCAAATTTTCAATGACATGGTGGGCTTACACCTTCCCAATGACTGGAGCTGCAATTGCAACAATCAAATACGCGGATGAGGTGTCGACAATAGCAAGCAGAATACTACTGGTTACCCTGTCAGGAATTGCTATAGTTATAGTCTTCTACCTATTCTTAGTCACTATTCTACATGCTATTATGTATCAGGATCTCTTCCCCAATGATTACAGCATTGCTATTAATACAACCAAAGCGAAAACAGAATGTAAATGGCCTAATCCAGGCGTTTCAAACAGTGATACAAACTCTGACATGAAAGATGAGAAGGTTTCCGAGACAACTCAAGATTCATGTGCATTCCCTCGAAAGAAATAAGTCTTTTAGGCTGTACATAACCGTTAGCTGAAGCTTGATACTAATCAGACAAAGAAGGAACTTGGTAAGGTAGTTCGAATGATCTTGGATGAAGGATTTTGAGGCTTGAAGTGACAATGTTGTTGTCTTGTATTCGTTTTTGTCAATTAACATTTCATATCGAGAATTAATAATATGTAAAAATGGTGATTTCGGCAGGATTCACATGTTACTATTCACAGTAGCACTTCATTCCAGATATATTCTTACTAAATCATACACAAATAGAGTTATGTTCAGGTCTTATAGTAGATGAGTGAGCATGATAAATTATACATAATTTTGTTGTCATCTTCTTACAATATCTACATACATCTAGTTTATTCGGTTTCGTGAACCTGGCGCTAAAAAACTAAAGAACATAGCGAGGTAAGGTGATGTGATTTGACACAAAAAATGACCAAAACCGATAACGTTGCAGCTAAGCTTGTCCCTTGATTGTTTGTTGCTACCACACTTTGTCATTGTCAATTTCAATTATGTGCCCCCTTGAATGGTCTATCTCAGAATGGGTTGCAATACGTTGCTTAATCATTCCATGTGATGTGCATATGTGGTCCTATCCAACCTTTGTTTACTTGTTTGCTTTGGTAGGACAAGAAATCTATGCATGTAAACTTTATGAAATCCAATCTAGGCCATTATATGAGCTCGTAAATTTAATTTACAGCCTATAAGCTACTTAATTAGTTTCTTACTTAGAATTTAAAAGCTGGTAACCACTTAGATTGTTTGTTTCTTTGAGAAATTCAGACGATACACCAGCTTTCCTTTGACCTAGCAATGCCAATATGCCCTCTGAGTACATGTCAAACATGCAGAAGTACATGCGAAGACGATAACAAAAACTACACGATATGGTGCTTCAAAATATAGGATATGATGAGCACGTTACAAGTAAACTTACACGTCACCAGGAATCCTCTATCCAAATTTACAAATCATGAGGAAAACACACATGATTAAAAATAACTTGTAATCTTTAGGTTTAGCTTTTAAGCTGGTATAGAGTAAAAAACTTGACCAACAACATGCAGTCGCTGGAATAGTACAACAAACATGTTTAACAAAACATGAAGCCAATCCTCTCCTCAAATGTATTATGGACTTTACTAAACAACTACTTGGAGAAACAAGAAACTCTCATGTCGTCATGCCAATGGTTTTCTTGCAATGTATAACTGCCTCGTGAATTGAGCTGTCGGAATCACAAGATACTCGACGATTATCTACCCAACACCCTCCTCCTGTCTTAGGACCGGAATTGCTTGAGCTTTCCCAATTCTCGACTCCTTGCACTCTACTACTATCTGACCTTCCCTTCCTCATTCTACACCAAAGTGGCTTAACCATATCTATATACTTTTGAATGATTTTTTTGGGTAAGCTATTACACTTACGTAATGACATAGAATGGCTTTTACGAAAACGACTTTCCTCTCGAGTAGCAGAAGAGGATGAAATGAGAAAGGGGTTGGAAGATGGACCATATGATTTTGAAGGAAGCAGGATACCGTTTGAGATTAGCTCATCAGCATGGGCACGAGTCATAGGGGATTGAGATGTTGGCACATCAAAATTGAAATCATGATGAACGAGGAATCTTTTGGAGGGTGTAAGATTAGGATCCATTTCGATGAAAGAAGCACCGTCGGCTGCATCAAATGAGCCTTTAAAGGAACCGTTCAGGCTATCAAGACACAGGGTTTGGTTCGTTAACCAAGCGTATGAGAAGCTCTCAACGGAGAGTGGTTTCGAAGCTTCCATGGAAAGATAGGTGTTTAATAAGTGTAATAATTCAAATTTCAATCTATTGGATATGTTTATCAGATATCTAAGTCCTAAACTATATATAACAGCAAAGACAATTATTAAGTGGTCCTTCCTACATAAATAAAGGAATGTAAACGACAAATGTTAACCCTACACATGATGTAATGTCGCATGTTATGTTTTCAATATTAAAAAAAGAGCAGGCATTGGTCCCTTACCTTAAATTATATTTTTCAACGTACACTTGCAGAAGAAAAAACCTCAAGTTGCATAGCCCTGATAACCTAAAGGTCCTAAACCATGAGCAGGCATTATATTGGTCCATTCACTTAAATATATTCATACCAAAAGTGTCCAGGAAACATAAGCTACCTATCGAGATTCGTTAAGCTTGCAAACATTAATTAGAATACACGTTGTAGTGTTATATTATCAACATTCAGTAAGGTTGCAAACATTAAGTGTACCATCGACATTCACTGAGCTTGCGAACATTATAATATATATGTATAAGGACTGTAAAACTTGCAACCCTTTTTACCTATATGGTCAATCTCTCTCTATTTAAATCAGCTTATTTCTGTTGGATTTCTTAAATCTAACAACTATATTTTTCTCTCTTCTTGCGTTATATAATAACATAAATGAAACATCCTCATAATTTTATGCCTAAAGATCTTTCTAATGACAAGTGTTGTGAGTTGATTGGAACGTAAGTATGCAACCAAGTGCATGGGTCAACTTCTTTATATATCCATATGATATGCGACATTATGAATGCTTTTAAGAATATTGTATCAAGAGGCTGTATCTTTGTAACTCGTAAACATGAAGAGTAAAAGACCAAAAGGAGTAGGGTGGATAATAATGTTTCATGGCTAGACATATAGCATGTGATTGATTATCCATCCTACACCACAACCAAATGGGTCCACGTGATGAAATCTTAAATTGTTAAGAAATAGTATTCTATCAAAATTTAAATAATTTATTCACAACCAACATAAAGAAACAAAAACATGAGACAATGGTACACTTTGGCTGTCGGGGAAAGAAATGGACATGAAGCATGGTAGGAAATAGAAAGAGACTACAAACCAAACAAAAGCAATTTATAACTAGATTCATATTCCAGACAAATGTACGTAACTAGATTCATCTTCCATACTCATGTTCCTTAATGACTGCCTCTTAAGCCCTTAACTCTTTTTTCGGCATCTGTCTACCAAAAAGATCATTTATCTACACCAGTCATGCTTACTTGCGACCTAACAACCACACAAAACAAAGACTATAGTAGATTTTAAGTTAGGTTGATATACATGTAATTTTAAGTTTTAGATTTGATATATATGTAATTTTTATGTTAGGTTGGATATATATGTAATTTTAATGCAAAAGAGGGATATATATGAAATTCTCCCTAAAACAAGAACCCAAAACTTTGAAAAGTGAAAAACTGAGTTTTAATTAAGGAAACTTCAATGAACCTATTGCAGGAAAGTATTGAAGAGTCATGTGTTGCCGGAAAGTATTTGAAAACTATTCAATGAACGATTTGTTGTAAACACCAAAGGAATCATGCAATGGCAAGGCTGGAAACACTTCAATTGAAAGGCTGACTTCTTCATCTTCAAGGCGGGAAAATTCAAATTTTCCATTTCCTATATAAACAACCCATCTTCTTTGTTGTTTTTATATAGCTTTAAATAATAACAGTCTCCAAAAGTTGAAAATAGGCGAATGATACAATCGATTGGGGAGGTCTCACTAAACCATCAACCGGTAACAGTCAACAATAAGATACATTGTTCATATTATCAAACACACGACAAGCTTCTTTCTCTTTATTGGGGAGATTAGTACAGATTTGACCACTTCTTGTTATTCCTCTTTCTCTTTATTCTGCCCGCCCTCTTCCTCTTTCTGCACAAATAGTGACAATCTCTCTACTTTCTGCACATGAATTTTCCAAAACTTTAAAAAGGCTCAATTTATATAAAAAATAAAAAATCAAATAAAAATAAAATTCTAGACCAGCTTAAGTTTGTAAAATAAAAAGAAACCGGGTCTCACCATCTTCGTGCAAATATAAATTCTCAGTATCCCCAACTTGCTGCCTATAAAGTTCCTCAATCATTCTTGCTTCCTGCAATTGTATTCGAAATTTTAAAAGGAGAACCAATTCTAAACTGGGCACAACTTGTAAAATATAAGACAACAGAAAAACGTGTTTTTACCTGTTCGGAAGGTTCAACAATAGTCCTCCTCAGCATGGCCTGCGAGTGTTGGCCCTCTCCTTTGACAGCCTTGGCAAAATATATACATATATTAGGCTCAACTAAGATCAATATTCAATTTACATAGGGTGGATATGCATTAAGTCAATGATCAGCTAAATCTATCGTCATATGTACTATATGTATCAATCAGAAAAGGAATTTGAAAAACATAATTAGATCCCACCTTACCATCCCTTTGGATCGATTTTGCAATCTGATTTCTCATAATAGACCTTGCTCATTACAAAGTTTATGTTCTCAATTCCTAATTCCACAAACTAGCCGATATATCAAAAGACCTTTAGAGGGTGTTTGGAATTGCTTATATTTTGTGCTTATGTTTCCAGCTTGAAGATAAGTACTTATAAGCTACTTAAAAATCAGTATTTTGGAGCTAGCGTTTGGATTTGGTAGAGATAAGTACTAATTTGCAATAATATTTTTTAGAATAATAATTTGATTGAAATTTTCAATCAAATTCCTTTGTTTTAGGTTAAATATAAGAGTAAAAATAATTTTGACTTTATACTCCGGCATCAAATAGAAAAATTGCTTGCCTGCTTAAAAAAACCAGATATAGCATGAAGTGTAGGGATGCAAAAAACCGAACCCGATGAGGAAACCCGAAAGTTATGGGGCGGGACATGCTTATCGGGTTACGACGTGGGTTTGGGGCCTTAACGAGGATTCCCCGTCCAGCCCCGTCAAGAAACACATACATATCTATATATTTAATCCGGCTTCAAGTTATTGTACGAAATCATATTGCTAATGGTGTAAAAGTTATAAACAACTCTGCAGGTTTGGTGGAGCATTGCGCCAAAAGAGGCCACCTCAATCAGATCCCCGACGGGGAACGGGACAGGTTTCGGCCCGACGGGGAACCAAATCAGATCCCCGATGGGTGATGGGGTCAGCGTGTTTGGGGAGAGGTTTGATAGCCCCGTTTGGGGAATCGGGATCGCGTGTTTGGATGGGAAAATTGTTTTTCTGCCTATGAGAAAAAAAGTAGAAAAGCCCAACAGAGATAATAAGCAATCCCAAACATCCTCTTAATCAATGAACAATCTCTTCGTGATATAAATATAAGGTAGTGTGTACCTTTTTTTCCTATTATAAGTCTAGGTATTAGCTTGTCTTCTTCATGGGGTATAAAAAAGGACTCTCTTATGTGAAGAGCATTGTTTGAGTCATAGTTTAGGATTTAACTCTCGCAGCTTTAAGTTGAAGTAAATTAGGATTTAACTCAAGTCTAGTTATAGTTCAGGTTTATATTTACTTGTTTGATTAGGATTAATAAGTTTGAGTTGTTTTACAATTCTTGTTCTTAGGTCTATATAAACTAAATTTGTAATTCATTCTATTCAATATTAAACTTTATTTCCTGAAACGTTAGTGAACAAAATTTCAAGCAGGGTCTATCTTGCGTTTGCAATTAACCTATCCGGATTTTGACACAAATTTACACTAAGCGGCAAAAATACTCCATGATATAACATAATTATTTAGATCATAATAACATAAGAAAGCAGAACGAACCTGAATACTCCATGATTTAACACTAGTCTTGTTATTCTTAGCGTGGCTTGGTCTCGTAGCAGACGGAGATACAAGGCTTGGCAAAAATCGATGAGCCCTAATATATCTCCAGGCCCTTGACGAGCATTTATTATAATCACAAAAGAAACTCATCCTCTTATTCTTAGG
>LBNU01007358.1:30821-99837 GCA_014162995.1 Artemisia annua
TGAAACGTTAGTGAACAAAATTTCAAGCAGGGTCTATCTTGCGTTTGCAATTAACCTATCCGGATTTTGACACAAATTTACACTAAGCGGCAAAAATACTCCATGATATAACATAATTATTTAGATCATAATAACATAAGAAAGCAGAACGAACCTGAATACTCCATGATTTAACACTAGTCTTGTTATTCTTAGCGTGGCTTGGTCTCGTAGCAGACGGAGATACAAGGCTTGGCAAAAATCGATGAGCCCTAATATATCTCCAGGCCCTTGACGAGCATTTATTATCATCACAAAAGAAACTCATCCTCTTATTCTTAGGTGAAGGGAACTCGACCATTTTCATATGGTGTACAACCTGATGCTTCATCTCGTAATTTTTTGGCAACAGTTCCCAAGAGTGTTGGACATTGTAGCTTCTCATTACCCATATTTCACGCGGGAGTTTGTTGTGTCTGTTAAGAAAAAAAAGGCACATTTGGTCGTCCACGATGCCTGGTACGGGTATAGATCGGCGGGAATGCCACTCATATCTTGGGTGATTAGGTTGGGGGATTACTTTGAATTCCTCGCGAGATAAATCAAAAGAAATGATCATTTTCTCGATCCCTTTGTTCCTAGTGCTGTAATCCAAGACAACCCAATGAAGTGCCCCATGAAGCAAGATACCGGGTTCGTTCGACATAAACTCATAATTGATATCTCCAATAAGTTTCCAAGTATTGGATCTCAATGATAAGACTTGAATGAGTGTCACGCCATTCTTTTTATCGATCTCCATGACAACCTTGTAATCATCTGTGGATGAATCATAAGCAAAACTCAAACATATCCCTTCCATGTATTGATGTGCGGGGACAAAGGGCGACATTGGCAGTCTTCTAACCTCTCTAGTGCAAGGATTGCTTAGCAAAATTAGAGACACTTTTTCATCTATACGATACAAGCATACAAGGCCATTGGAGGAACCAGCAACCTTCCACCTATTATATTCATACAACCTCGCATTGGGTATTTTCCAATATGATGGCATAGCTATCCTTAGCTCGTTGCTAGTCGTTGTTACTATCTTCTTCCTTAGATGAGCTTTAGCAAAACGAGGACTTGATATCAAAGAATACCATGACTTACAAACCCTCTTCCATGGGACCAGATCTTTGGTATCCGATCTTAACAGTATCTCCTCAATAACATCAAACGTAAACATCTAGTTTCTACTTTAGGGGGTTGCTGAACGATAATTTATACAGAGAATTGCGCCTATTTGACCTGTTTCATAAACTTAAGAAGTTTAGATTGGTGTCCCCAAACAAATGAAAGAAGAAAATATTAATGTGAAAAAACAATGACATAAGATGCAATATTTGCCAATAAATTGTCATCTGTAATTCCCACATATAAACAATTGTTATACTCCAACAGCAAATAATTATAGGAATCATCTTGCAGATGAAACCAAAACAAAACACCTAACCCTAAAATTGCATCAATTTCTAAGCAGAAAAATTGGGGGAAATCATACCTTTTACGAAAATTGTTCCAAATTTTCTACTGATTTGTTGCCGAATGAATTTAAATGTGGACTCCTGCACATTTGAACATATATGGTGTGTGTGTGTGTTTCTTTAATCGTGATTGTTTGTCAGGGTTATTTGACAAAAATGTTAGTAAAGTTTGCGAAAAAGTGCGATCTGGTTACTAAAGTTTTTTTTGGTTACAAAGAGGTTACTCAAGTTTGGTCACCGGTTATATAAGTTACTCTGTATGTTTTAACCTTCTACTACAGGTTTTTTTTCGTTAATTTCAAAAATGGTCCCTCAGACTAACTGTCGTTAGTTTTTTCCGTTAGCTAACGGCCGTTTGCAACAAACATTTGCACTGTTAGTCCTTTATCCTAACGACCGTTTATACTTAACTCAAATTTTGGTTTTCATACATTTTTGTCTGTTTTTCTTACGTTTTTTGACCCTTTTTTATGGGTTTTCCGTTTTCACATGTTTTTATACGTTTTCGTTCGTTTTTATACGTTTTCGCCCATTTTCTTACACTTTCATCCGTTTTTCTTACGTTTTGTCCGTTTTTCTTACGTTTTTTCTGTTTTCATACGTTTTTGTCCGTTTTTCTTACATTTTTGTCCGTTTTCTTACGTTTTTTCCGCTTTTATATTTTTTGTCCATTTTTATACCTTTTCAACCAGTTTATTACGTTTTCGTATGTTTTTCTTACGTTTTTATCTGCTTTTCTTACTTTTTTTCGTTTTCAGACTTTTTTTTCTGTTTTTTTACGTTTTTTCCGTTTTCATACATTTTTGTTTACTTTTACACGTTTTCACACATTTTTATACACTTTTTATACATACATTTTTACATACGTATAAAACATAACAAGTATAAAACATACAAATGTATAAAACATACAAAGGTGTAGAAAAACGTAAAACTAGTATGAAAACGTAAAAAGACGTATGAAACGTACACAAGCGTATAAATGCGCACACAATTGTAATAAAAAAATTATGAAAACCTGTGAAAACGTATGAAAATATACGAAAAACAGATGAAAACATACAAAAATGGACAAAAACATACGAAACTGGAGAAAAATGTACGACAAGAGAGAAAAACGTACATAAACGTAAAACAATGTAAAGAAAGTACGACAAGAGAGAAAAACGTACATAAACGTATAAAAACGGATAGAAATGTACGAAAATATACAAAGATATGCGANCGGGTTTTCCGTTTTCATACGTTTTTATACGTTTTCGTTTGTTTTTATACGTTGTCGCCCATTTTCTTACACTTTCATCAGTTTTCTTACGTTTTGTCCGTTTTCTTACGTTTGTTCCGGTTTCATACCTTTTTTTCCGTTTTTCTTACGTTTTTGTCCGTTTTTCTTATGTTTTGTCCGTTTTCTTACGTTTTTGTCCGTTTTTCTTACGTTTTTGTCCGTTTTTTTTTCCTCTTTTGTCCGTTTTTCTTACTTTTTTTTCTTTTTCTTACTTTTTTTCTGTTTTTTTTACGTTTTTTCCGTTTTCATACATTTTTGTTTATTTTTACACGTTTTCACACATTTTTATACACTTTTTATACATGTTTTTATACACATTTTTACATACGTATAAAACATAACAAGTATAAAACATACAAATGTATAAAACATACAAAGGTGTAGAAAAACGTAAAACTAGTATGAAAACGTAAAAAGACGTATGAAACGTACACAAGCGTATAAATGCGCACACAATTGTAATAAAAAAATTATGAAAACCTGTGAAAACGTATGAAAATATACGAAAAACAGATGAAAACATACAAAAATGGACAAAAACGTACGAAACTGGAGAAAAATGTACGACAAGAGAGAAAAACGTACATAAACGTAAAACAATGTAAAGAAAGTACGACAAGAGAGAAAAACGTACATAAACGTATAAAAACGGATAGAAATGTACGAAAATATACAAAGATATGCGAAGGAGAAAATGTAAAAATAAAAAAATTACAAAAAATAATAAATAAATGCATAGTAACTTTTTGTTAAGGTTCAGTAACCTATTTAATAAACCCGTAAACTATAGTAACTTCCTTGTAACATTTTAAACTATGGTGCTGACGTGGACAAGGGGAACCGGTAATCAGCCGGTTGCCCACCCTCGCAGTAACATTTATGTAACATTTTTAATCTTTGAGTAACCCAAATGACAAACCCGTTTACTTAAGTTACCTCTTTGTAATAAAAAAAACAATAGTAACCAAATCGCACTTTTTGGCAAACTTTAGTAACTTGTGTGTCTAATAACCCTTGTTTGTTAAGGGGGTGTTTGTTTAAGCTTATGTTGCGGGCTTATGGCTTATTTGGGTTTTGACTCATAAGCTCACTTTTTGTGGCTTATCTTCAAACTTTTTGGCTTATATAAACATTATGACATGATAAGCTTATATACGTCGAAAAATTTCAAAATAAGCCACAAAATGTACTTTACTCTTATGAAACATAAGCCGTAAACAAAATAAGCCATAAGCCTGCTATATAAGTTTAAACAAACACCTTCTAAATGTGTTTGTAAAATAAGAGAAAAAGAAGGGGCATTTTAGTTACTTCACAAGGCACTTAATGAGCCAAGATAACGTCCGTTAGCCATAACGGGGTTGTAAACGAGTCGAGCCGAGTACTACCAAGCTCGAGCTCGACTCGAATACTATAACTCGAGCTCGAAACTCGACTCGAGCTCGGTCGAGCTTTATATTTCGAGCTCGAGCTCGACTCGTCATATAAAACTCGAGCTCGAAACTCGGCTCGAGCTCGTTTATTTCCACATTTCATGCTCGAACTCGATAAATACTCGGCATATCAAGCTCGGCTCGACTCGATTTGTATGAAAATTAAGTAAATGTATATATATAAAAGGGTAAAAGTGTAATTTAACCAAAGCTCGTTAAGGCTCGCGAGCTTCACGAGCCAACTATTTTGGAGCTCGAGCTCGACTCGACAATATACTCGAGTAGCTCGAACTCGAGCTTGACTCGTTTAAATCGAGTCGATTTCGAGTAGTTTTCGAGTCGATCTTGAGTACCTCGCGAGCTATCTCGGCTCATTTACACCCCTAGGTGTCAGGGACCAAACGGGCACCGTTCAGGAACATTAGGGACTGGCGGCGCCATAAAATGAAAACGAGGGACCAAACGGGCGAATTTATACAAGTTCAGCTTTAAAAAATGAAGACGTTACTTTTTTTTCTTTTCTATTTTCTACTTTCATCTCATTTTTGTGTAAAACTCAATAACACAACTCCTCAAAAGTAAAGTGAAGAGCGGAGATCATTTACACACAAAGAGACAGAAACATAAGTACCCCTACAATCTTAAAAACCATCAATTTTGCACTGAGGTTTGTTATTATTAAATGCTATCTGTCACTGATAAGACGAAAAGTGTTACGGTTTTAAGGGGTCATTTAAGCCCTAAATCGTATTTATTTGATCAAATATTGCCCTAAATCGTTCCTTTTGTCATTTTAGGTACTTTTGAGAAGAATTCTAGAAAACATGCATATTTGGACGTTTTTGGAGCATAAAAGTGAAGAAAACGACAAAGTCTCAAAAGAAGAAGAATTTACACCTGACGGCGTCAGAGTCACAAGGTGACGCCGTCAGCCAACGATGACAAAAGAGTGAAACTATTTTACAGATGACAAAAGAGTGAAACTATTTTATAAATTGAATAATTTCGAGCATCATTAAAAATGGTTTCATCAACAGCAATAGCAACAACAACAACAACAACAACAACAACAACAACAACAACAACAATACCCAATCCCGTCTGGGCGAGGTATGAGGGAGGTGCAGTGACAAATCATACCCTTACCCAAAGGTAAACCCGAGAGAATGGAGATTGCTTTCCAAGAAGACCTTGACAATTGAATGTGTAAGGGTGAATTGAGATCAAAATATATGTGGATGTGTGCTTGTGTACAAATGCAAGAAAGGCAAAACTATGAAAGAAATTAGCATAAAAGTAAGAGAACATAAAACACATAGCATACAAGGTGAATGACACATACAATCAAAAGCCTTGGAAATATATAGGCACATAAGCATACAACGCATGGAGGCAAAGCATACAATATAAGGAGCGCAAATAGGGGAAGAGAGGCATGCAAAAGGGCATAAACGCTAACAGAGAGAAAGGGCCTATGAAAAAAATAAAATAAATAAGAAATAAAGAAAATAGAATCTAAGGCGTAAGGGGACAATGAAGATCGAAGAATTGCTAAGGGATCTATATCTAAGAGCAAAGGCAAACATATACACGGAAAGCCACTAAGATACGCCTAAAAACACCACGGGCCAAGCTAAGACTCTCTATCTAAGACGCGGGGAAATAGTTAGACGCTAAATGATTTTGTACCCTACCCATGGCTACTTTTATGTTATCAAACATGTAAGGTGCTGCACAATTCAAACCTAGCTTCTGGATCACTTCATTATGAGCCTATCAAACAGCCCCTAAGACTCTTCTATAGCGAGCCTTGACTGAGTAAAACTTAAGGTGGCTAAATTTGCAAGACAGTTCCGTGCGTGCGTAAGCGAAACCAATCAGAAGACAAAATCAATATAGTAATTCCGTTTTGGTCCAAAACATGAGGACGGTAAGAAAGCAATTGTGAGGGATATAAAACAAGTGTAATCATAACAAATACAGTAAATCTAAAATAATATGGAAAATATAAAGTATAAGCATTGACATTTTCAAATTTTATTTATGAAAATATAATGGACTAACTAAACAAGACATATAACACAAAATTATAGAACCACATTCACTTTGGAGAAATCGGGATTTTGAACAAAAAAAAAATAATAATAAAAAAAAAAACCTAAGCGGCAAAAAGAACCCACTTGGGTCCGCCCCTATGTATTATTATTTATATCTTAAGCGTGGCATTGTAGTTAGTCACCTAAGTGTGGCACCTCACTATTTTCCCATTTCACTTCCCTTATCACACACACACAAAACCCCCCCTTCCTATTCACAAAAGCTGAAACCCTACTTTTGGGACCTATCATACTAAATTAAAACACAAACTCAACACATAAACCAATTAAATATTAATAATAATAATAATAATAATAATAATAATAATAATAATAATAATAATAATAATAATAATGAATAATTAAGCTTTTTTTTTATGTTTCAATAAAAATTATATTATAATCAAAAATAAAATAATAATAATTAAACAAAAAATAAATAAAATAAAAAAATCCTCATTTGGCCACAAGCCCTTAGGGTTGCACTTTTTTTTTTCTCCTCTCTTTTGGTGGGCTGTGGGGGCTCGGGGGTAGTTTGGGCTTGGCTCAAGCCAAAAGAGGTGGCCACGTTGGTTTAGCGCCAAAGCTGCACGCCTTGCTCCCCATGACAATAATAAGCATAAACAAGATAAGCATAAGCCAAACCTTAATAGCTCCATGATTTAACAACTTGTCTTGGTTATTCTTAGCGTGGCCTTGGGTCTCCCGCGCCATACGGAGATACCAGAAGACTTGGCACAAATCTATGAGCCTTAATATATTTCCAGTCCCCTTGACAGGCATTTATTATGCATCCACAAAAGAAAGTCATCCTATGGTGTACAACCTCGCCCACTTCATCCTACGGAGATACAAGAATTTCATATTGGTGTACAACCTCGCACTTCACTCGTTAATTATCTGGCCAATAGTTCCAAAATCGGTTTCAACCTTTGTAAGCTTCTCATTACCCATATATTCACGANATGGTTTCATCAACAGCAATAGCAACAACAACAACAACAACAAAAAACAATACCAATCCCGTCTGGGCGAGGATGAGGGAGTGCAGTTGACAAATCATAACCCTTACCCAAAGGTCAAACCCGAGAGAATGGAGGACTGCTTTTCCAGAAGACCTTGACAAGTTGAAGTGCTAAGGGGTTGAATTGTAGATCAAAATATATGTGATGGTGTGCTTGTGCTACAAATTGCAAGAAAGCCTAAGATACGCCATAAAAACACCACGGGGCCAAGCTTAAGAGTCTCTATCTAAGACGCGGGAAATAGTTAGACGCTTAAATGATTTTGTACCCTACCCATGGCTACTCTTTTATGTTATCAAACATGTAAGGTGCTGCACAATTCAAACCTAGCTTCTGGATCACTTCATTATGAGCCTATCAAACAGCCCCTAAGACTCTTCTATAGCGAGCCTTGACTGAGTAAAACTTAAGGTGGCTAAATTTGCAAGACAGTTCCGTGCGTGCGTAAGCGAAACCAATCAGAAGACAAAATCAATATAGTAATTCCGTTTTGGTCCAAAACATGAGGACGGTAAGAAAGCAATTGTGAGGGATATAAAACAAGTGTAATCATAACAAATACAGTAAATCTAAAATAATATGGAAAATATAAAGTATAAGCATTGACATTTTCAAATTTTATTTATGAAAATATAATGGACTAACTAAACAAGACATATAACACAAAATTATAGAACCACATTCACTTTGGAGAAATCGGGATTTTGAACAAAAAAAAAATAATAATAAAAAAAAAAACCTAAGCGGCAAAAAGAACCCACTTGGGTCCGCCCCTATGTATTATTATTTATATCTTAAGCGTGGCATTGTAGTTAGTCACCTAAGTGTGGCACCTCACTATTTTCCCATTTCACTTCCCTTATCACACACACACAAAACCCCCCCTTCCTATTCACAAAAGCTGAAACCCTACTTTTGGGACCTATCATACTAAATTAAAACACAAACTCAACACATAAACCAATTAAATATTAATAATAATAATAATAATAATAATAATAATAATAATAATAATAATAATAATAATAATAATGTAAGCTTTTTTTTTTATGTTTCAATAAAAATTATTATTATAATAAAAAATAATAATAATAATAATTAAAAAAAAATAAATAAAAATAAAAAAATCCTCATTTGGCACAAGCCCTTAGTCGCACTTTTTTTTTTCTCTCTCTTTTGTGTGTGGGGGTCGGGGGTAGCTTGGCTTTGGCTCAAGCCAAAAGGGTGCCACGTTGGTTTAGCGCCACTGCACCCCTTGCTCCCATGACAACATAATAAGCATAAACAAGATAAGCATAACCAACCTTAATACTCCATGATTTAACACTTGTCTTGTTATTCTTAGCGTGGCTTGGTCTCCCGGCATACGGAGATACAAGACTTGGCACAAATCTATGAGCCTTAATATATTTCCAGTCCCTTGACAAGCATTTATTATCATCACAAAAGAAAGTCATCCTATGGTGTACAACCTCGCACTTCATCCTACGGAGATACAAGAATTTTCATATGGTGTACAACCTCGCACTTCATCTCGTAATAATCTGGCAATAGTTCCCAAAATCGTTCAACTTTGTAGCTTCTCATTACCCATATATTACACGGGAGATCATTGTCACTGTTGCAAGAAAATATGCATAGCTGATCTTCCACAATCCCAACATAACAATATGATTCGTATAAACAGCATTCATATTTTGAATCACTAGGTTGGGGGATTACTGTAAATTCCTCCCGCGATAAATCAAAGGAAAGGATAACTCTCTTTTTCTTGCTAGCATTATAATCAGATGCAAGCCAATGAAGTGCGCCATTGAATAGGATACCAGGCCTGTTATAAGAAACCCGATACTTGACTTCTCCAATACGTTTCCAAGTATTTGATTTCAATGATAAGACTTGAAAAAGTGTCTCCTTAGTGGCGCTTTTCGAGATCCCCATAACAACCTTGTAATCATCTGTTGAGGAATCGTAGCCAAAACTCAAACACAAATCCCCCATGGGCGTATTCTTTTGCAAAACTAAGGGCAGCTTTCTAAGCTCTCTAGTCCAAGGATTGTTTACCAAAATTAGAGCACTCAAGTGTAAAGGAGAGAAGCATACAAGGCCATTGGAAGAACCAACGACCGCCCATGAATTGCATTGAAACGAGCTCTCATTAGGAACTTTCCAATATGTTGGCATAGCTATCCTTACATGTCCAAGGTCGTTATTAGTGTTGCTGCTATTGCAAGTATGCTTTAGATGGGCTTTAGCAAAACGATGACTTGATATCAAAGAATACCATGACCTACACACGATCTTGTATCGAGTCAGATCTTCCACAGCTAATCTTAGCAGAATATCCTCAACCAGATCTTAAAGCAAAACCATCACTGCCAATAGCAAAAAAATAAAATAAAATAAAATAAAATAAAATAAAAATAAAATCTGCCAATCGAATCAAACCAGAGTCTCAATGAGATATATGACGCAATGTATATGTACTTGTAAAGCATATATAGCATGTGTACCTTTTTAAGCGCAGCCTAAACACTTTAGGCCCATCATCCCAAGACTTTGCTTTTGCGTATTTTTCCTAAACCTTACACACATTAAAACAAGACTAAACTGCAACTTAAAGCTTCAAAAATACAAGTGCCAACTAATTTGGTTGCAAGTGTCCATGACTAAAATTAAGGGTGAGCAAAGAAACCGAAATAACTAACCGAAACCAAACCAAAAACCGAAAAAAATGAACCGAAACTAAAAATTGATAGTTCAGTTTCTACTTTTTTAAAAAACGAAAATTTTGGTTCGGTTTCGACTTTAGTCTAAAAACTGAACCGTAAAAACCGAGCAGAACCGATTTTATTACGAGTATTCAATAATATTGATAGCGTATCAATATTAATGGACCAAGTCCACTAAATATACGCACGGATCAAGCCCATGACCAAACTTGACAGAGGCCCGGTTAGAATCGTTTCAGCTTTAGATGTACAACTTCTCGTCCATTAGTACGTTTCAGCTGAGCACGGTAGGATGCCCAGTTTGGAGCATCCTGTTAAACATGTCATCGGAACGCTGACTCTAATGAACTAAAAATACGGCAGTAACCAGAAGACTAGTTCATGACCAGCTTTCAATTCTTGCAATAATCACAACACTTGCAATTTGATAGAAATAATTTATGCAACAAGCAGGATGTTATTGATGATGATAAGTCATATGTCATGCAACCATCAATTTTATTGGTCAAACTTTGAAAAAAATAAACCAAACTTGGGTTGTATATCTAGTGATAAACAGGTGAAACAAGATGAACTCACCCAAAATAACATACACGTATATAAATAATGACAGTCTCCAAAAGTTGAGTCAAGGAACACCGCCATAGCTTTTTTGAGGTAACTGAAGCCTCTTCATTCTAGTGAAAATTGTTTTCCTTTAGCAAATTAGTAAGAGGCTTGTCAATCTTCTGCAAATCTCTTGTAGTAGCCAGTTAGATCAAGGAACCCCCCGAGCTCTATAATGAAGAATATCTTCTACTTTTTTGGGGTTTAGCTCTTACCCCATCTGTGCTTAAAACATGCCCCCAAATAGTCTACCTGTTTGCTGCAAAAGGTGCACTTTTAGGCCTTGCCATAAAGAGATTTAGATGTAAGGACCAGTTAATGCTGTAGACTAGGATGACATCAAAGAATACAAACACAAATTTCCTTAGGAAGGGTTTAGAGATGGACTTCATTAGATTTTGGAAGGTGACAGGAGCATTGGAAAGCCCAAAGGGCGTTACTACAAACTTATACAGTCCTTCGTGTGTCCTGAAGGCTGTTTTCATAATGTCATGTGACTTCGTTCTTATTCTGTGGTACACACTTCTGAGATCCAGTTTGGAAAAGTAGCAGCTCATCTGTTAGTTCTTCTGAGATCCAGTTTGATGGTAGGGTGGTTAAGTCTTATGTAGTCTACATAACCTCCAAGACCCATCCTTTTTTACAATCACCACAAACACAAAGTACCACAGGTGATAATAAACACCACTATTCAACATTTTCTGCACAAGATCTTCAATGATGTTTTCCAGGTATGTCGAGTGTCATGTCGGTTGAACTGAAATATGTTCACTTTCATATACTTTGGATGTGAAAATTACAAATAAATCAAGCTTTTTGAGCTCGAGGTTCCCTCATGAAGGCTTGCCAAGCTCGAGCCAAATATAATATTGTTAAGTCGAGTCGAGCCAAGTCCTGCCAAAGTTGGACTTGTTTACAACCCTAGTCCCATCTCTTCACTCTGATAGTATTGCAACACAACACATGTATTTAATTGCTAAAAACATGCATGCATATTGTAAAAGTAAACGGGTAAATAGATGGGGTTTCCTTCTTCAGGTTATAATTCGGGAGTGCGTGTCCAAGAGTAAATAAAATCACTAAAAGTAATGAAGTTGGATCCTAATCCATCATCTGCGGTTTAAAGACACTGGTACACAAGTAACTTACAGGAGAATCAAACATTGAACTGGTAGGGTGACCCATATGAAAAAATAAAGCAAGATTATCGTTCACAACTACAGTATTCCTTTTTACATAATTACACAGTTACATGGGCCTAAGATGTACAACTTCTAGTCCTGTTTGGAGCATCCTGTTAAACATGTCATCGGAACGCTGACTCTAATGAAGTAAACATTAGGCAGTAGCCTGAATGACCAGCTTTAAATTCTTGCAATAATCATAACACTTGCAATTTGATATAAATAATTTAAGCAACAAGCAGGATGTTATTGGTGATGATTATGTCATGCAACCATCAATTTTATTGGTCAAACTTTGAAAAAAATAAACCAAACTGGATAAACAGGTGAAACAAGATGAACACACTCAAAATAACATACATAGTATATAAATAATAACAGTCTCCAAAAGTTGAAAATAGGCGAATGATACAATCGATTGGGGAGGTCTCACTAAACCATCAACCCAAAACACTGAGTCAACAATAACACATTGTTCATATTATCAAACACATGACAAACTTCTTTCTCTTTATTCTTACTCGGAAATTAGTACAAATTTGACCAGTTCTTCTTATTCCTCTTTCTCTTTATTCTGCCCGCCCTCTTCCTCTGTCTGCACAAATAGCGACAATCTCTCTACTTTCTGCACATGAATTTTCCAAAAATTGAAAAGGCTCAATTTATTAAAAAAAAACTCTAGACCAGGTTAAGTTTGTAAAATAAAAAGAAACCGGGTCTCACCATCTTCGTGCAAATATAAATTCTCAGTCTCCCCAACTTCCTGCCTATAAAGTTCCTCAATCATTCTTGCTTCCTGCAATTGTATTCGAAATTTTTAAAAGGAGAACTAATTCTAAACTGGGCACAACTTGTAAAATATAAGACAACAGAAAAACGTGTTTTTACCTGNGCAATTTGATATAAATAATTTAAGCAACAAGCAGGATGTTATTGGTGATGATTATGTCATGCAACCATCAATTTTATTGGTCAAACTTTGAAAAAAATAAACCAAACTGGATAAACAGGTGAAACAAGATGAACACACTCAAAATAACATACATAGTATATAAATAATAACAGTCTCCAAAAGTTGAAAATAGGCGAATGATACAATCGATTGGGGAGGTCTCACTAAACCATCAACCCAAAACACTGAGTCAACAATAACACATTGTTCATATTATCAAACACATGACAAACTTCTTTCTCTTTATTCTTACTCGGAAATTAGTACAGATTTGACCAGTTCTTCTTATTCCTCTTTCTCTTTATTCTGCCCGCCCTCTTCCTCTGTCTGCACAAATAGCGACAATCTCTCTACTTTCTGCACATGAATTTTCCAAAAATTGAAAAGGCTCAATTTATTTAAAAAAAAACTCTAGACCAGGTTAAGTTTGTAAAATAAAAAGAAACCGGGTCTCACCATCTTCGTGCAAATATAAATTCTCAGTCTCCCCAACTTCCTGCCTATAAAGTTCCTCAATCATTCTTACTTCCTGCAATTGTATTCGAAATTTTTAAAAGGAGAACCAATTCTAAACTGGGCACAACTTGTAAAATATAAGACAACAGAAAAACGTGTTTTTACCTGTTCGGAAGGCTTAACGATAGTCCTCCTCAACATGGCCTGCGAGTGTTGGCCCTCTCCTTTGACAACCTTGGCAAAATATTATTCTATATTAGGCCCAAAGATCAATATTCAATTTGCATATGGGGGATATGAATTAAGTCAATGATCAGCTAAATCTAACGTCATATGCACTATATGTATCCCACCTTACCATCCACTTTGGATCGATTTTGCAATCTGGTTTCTCATAATAGACCTTGTGCATTAAAAAGTTTATGTTCTTCAATTCCTAATTCTACAAACTAGCCGACATATCAAAAGACCTTTAAAGGGTGTTTCAGATTGCTTATATTTTCTGCTTAAAGATAAGTACTTGTAAGCTAGTTAAAAATCAGTATTTTGGAGCTAGCGTCTGGATTTGCTAGATATAAGTACTTATATAATACTTTTTAAAATAATAATTTGATAGAAATTTTCAATCAAATTCCTTTGTTTTAGGTTAAATATGAGAGTAAAAAGTAATTTTAACTTTATACTCCGGTATCAAATAGAAAAATTGCTTGCCTGCTTAAAAAAACCAGATATAGCATGAAGTGTAGAGATGTAAAAAACCAAACCCGATACATGCTTATCAGGTTACCGGGTGGGTTTGGGGCCTTAACGAGGATTCCCCGTCCAGAAACATATACATATCTACATACTTAATCCGGCTAGTAATTGATAATTAATCGATTCTGGATTCTTCAAGTTATTGTACAAAATTATATTGCTAATGGTGTAAAAGTTATAAACGTGGTTTGATGGAGCATTGCGCCGAAAGAGGCGCCACCTCGATCAGATCCCCAACGGGGCACCGAATTAGATCCCTGATGGGCAATGGGGGTCAGAGCGTGTTTGGGGCTGGTAACCCCGTTTGGGGATGAGGGACCGCGTGTTTGGATGGGCAAATTGTTTTCCTGCCTATGAAAAATAGAAGTAGAAAAGCCCAGCAGAGATAATAAGCAATCCCAAACATCCTCTCAATCAATGAACTAACTCTTCGTGATACAAATATAAGGTAGTGTGTACTTTTTTTTCCTATTATAAATCTAGGTATTAGCTAGTCTTCTTCAAGGGTAAAAGTAAGACTCTTCCGTGAAGAGCATCGATTGAGTTAACTTAAGGCGGCTAAATTTGGAAGACAGTTGCGTGTGTGTAAGCAAAACTAATTAGAAAAAAAAATTAATACGGTAATTCTGCTTTTGGTCCAAAACATGAGGACAATAAGAAAGCTAAAGGAATATAAAAACAAATGTGACGAATCTAAAGGAATATGATGAATCTAAAGTATAATCATTGGCGAACCCACGTTTACAAACTTTATTATAAAAATTAAGACACTAACATGAGTCGTCGAGTCAAAGTGTTTTGGTAATTTGCAGTGTAAATGAGGTCTTGTTATAGTTTATAAGTATATTTGCAGAAATTAAAGTGTATTGAAGTCTTATGTTATAGTATTGTGTTCTAGTGATACAAACGGGTCAAAACAGGTGTTTGGCAAACCCAGTAANAAAAAAAACCCTAGACCAGGTTAAGTTTGTAAAATAAAAAGAAACCGGGTCTCACCATCTTCGTGCAAATATAAATTCTCAGTCTCCCCAACTTCCTGCCTATAAAGTTCCTCAATCATTCTTACTTCCTGCAATTGTATTCGAAATTTTTAAAAGGAGAACCAATTCTAAATTGGGCACAACTTGTAAAATATAAGACAACAGAAAAACGTGTTTTTACCTGTTCGGAAGGCTTAACGATAGTCCTCCTCAACATGGCCTGCGAGTGTTGGCCCTCTCCTTTGACAACCTTGGCAAAATATTATTCTATATTAGGCCCAACTAAGATCAATATTCAATTTGCATATGGGGGATATGAATTAAGTCAATGATCAGCTAAATCTAACGTCATATGCACTATATGTATCCCACCTTACCATCCACTTTGTATCGATTTTGCAATCTGGTTTCTCATAATAGACCTTGTGCATTAAAAAGTTTATGTTCTTCAATTCCTAATTCTACAAGCTAGCCGACATATCAAAAGACCTTTAAAGGGTGTTTCAGATTGCTTATATTTTCTGCTTAAAGATAAGTACTTGTAAGCTAGTTAAAAATCAGTATTTTGGAGCTAGCGTCTGGATTTGCTAGATATAAGTACTTATATAATACTTTTTAAAATAATAATTTGATAGAAATTTTCAATCAAATTCCTTTGTTTTAGGTTAAATATGAGAGTAAAAAGTAATTTTAACTTTATACTCCGGTATCAAATAGAAAAATTGCTTGCCTGCTTAAAAAAACCAGATATAGCATGAAGTGTAGAGATGTAAAAAACCAAACCCGATACATGCTTATCAGGTTACCGGGTGGGTTTGGGGCCTTAACGAGGATTCCCCGTCCAGAAACATATACATATCTACATACTTAATCCGGCTAGTAATTGATAATTAATCGATTCTGGATTCTTCAAGTTATTGTACAAAATTATATTGCTAATGGTGTAAAAGTTATAAACGTGGTTTGATGGAGCATTGCGCCGAAAGAGGCGCCACCTCGATCAGATCCCCAACGGGGCACCGAATTAGATCCCTGATGGGCAATGGGGGTCAGAGCGTGTTTGGGGCTGGTAACCCCGTTTGGGGATGAGGGACCGCGTGTTTGGATGGGCAAATTGTTTTCCTGCCTATGAAAAATAGAAGTAGAAAAGCCCAGCAGAGATAATAAGCAATCCCAAACATCCTCTCAATCAATGAACTAACTCTTCGTGATACAAATATAAGGTAGTGTGTACTTTTTTTTCCTATTATAAATCTAGGTATTAGCTAGTCTTCTTCAAGGGTAAAAGTAAGACTCTTCCGTGAAGAGCATCGATTGAGTTAACTTAAGGCGGCTAAATTTGGAAGACAGTTGCGTGTGTGTAAGCAAAACTAATTAGAAAAAAAAATTAATACGGTAATTCTGCTTTTGGTCCAAAACATGAGGACAATAAGAAAGCTAAAGGAATATAAAAACAAATGTGACGAATCTAAAGGAATATGATGAATCTAAAGTATAATCATTGGCGAACCCACGTTTACAAGCTTTATTATAAAAATTAAGACACTAACATGAGTCGTCGAGTCAAAGTGTTTTGGTAATTTGCAGTGTAAATGAGGTCTTGTTATAGTTTATAAGTATATTTGCAGAAATTAAAGTGTATTGAAGTCTTATGTTATAGTATTGTGTTCTAGTGATACAAACGGGTCAAAACAGGTGTTTGGCAAACCCAGTAAAGTATGTTTCCGCGGGTCATGTAGACCTAGTATGTTAATGAAAATGATTTATATGTTATTGTAAGATATTCTGGAAAATCTTATGTCGTCTTGGGATGTGGAAGTCGCATTTTGGTTGTTTTAGTCAAGTATGAAAACGGGACAACAAGTTGTGTAGAAAATGGGTCATGTTGGGAAATTCGTATAAAATAAACCGTAAGTCCGTAGAAGTCGTGTCACCTATCATTTAAAAGGTAATTGAGTTTACTTTCTGTTGAAAATACTTTATGGATCGTAATAGCAGTATATCAGAATACTTAGAGTAACAAAAGGTTAAAGTCGGTAATTTTCTTGTGTTAATTTTTTTTTTTTTTTTTTGTTTTTTTTTTTGAGTTTNCAGGTTTGGGGCGTTTTTAACAATAACAACAAAAACATACCTAATCCCGCTAGGGCGGCGTATGGATGAGATAAATGTAGACAGATCCTACCCCTACCCTAAGATAAACCTCAAAGTAGGGAGACCGTGCGAAAGTGCGCAATAATAAGGATAAGGATACTAAAATACAAAAGATGAAAAAACAAGCATTCATGTATACCATGGTAGAACCAAAAAAAAAAAAACTTAAGGAGGAAAAACGCAAAAACAAATAAAGGCAACACCGCAAGAGAACACAATAAAGAAAAGAAAAAGCAAAATAGAGACAAGGAGGCACGAGCAAAAGCATACAAGCATAAATGATTGAGGATAACTCTGGCAACTTAAGGCTGGATTAGAAGTAAATTAGGATTAATCTCAAGTCTAGTTATAGTTTAGGTTTATCATTACTTGTTTGATTAGGATTATTATTCTATTAGAAACTTTGTTTGAGTCTTTTTACGATTCTTAGGTCTATATAAACTAAATTCGTAAGTCATTCTATTCAATATTAAGCTTTATTTTCTGAATACGTGTTATACGCTCTGTTTTGTGTCCCCAGTGAACTAAATTTCAACCAAGGTTTAAATTGTGTCTGCAATTAACCTATCTGGATTTTGACACAAATTTACATGTGAAGGGTCCGGCCCAAAGCATAATTATTTAGATCATGATAACCTAAGAAAGCAAAACGAACCTGAATACTCCATGATTTAACACTAGTCTTGTTATTCTTAGCGTGGCTTGGTCTTGCGGCATACGGAGATACAAGGCTTGGCACAAATTGATGAGCCCTAATATATCTCCAGGCCCTTGACGAGCATTTATTATCATCACAAAAAAAACTCATCCTCTTATTCTTAGGCGAAGGGAACTCGACCATTTTCATATGGTGTACAACATGCTTCATCTCGTAATTTTTGGGCAACAGTTCCCAAGAGTGTTGGACATTGTAGCTTCTCATTACCCATATTTCACGCGGGAGTTCGTTGTGTCTGTTAAGAAAAAAAAGGCAAATTTGGTCGTCCACAGTGCCTAGTACGGGTCTAGATCGGCGGGAATGCCACTCATATCTTGGGTGATTAGGTTGGGGAAATACTTTAAATTCCTCGCGAGATAAATCAAAAGAAATAATCTTTCTCTCTTTGTTCCTAATACTGTAATCCAAGACAACCCAATGAAGTGCCCCATGAAGCAAGATACCGGGTTGGTTCGGCATAAACTCATAATCGAATTCTCCAATAAGTTTCCAAGTATTGGATCTCAATGATAAGACTTGAATGAGTGTCACACCAATATTTTTATCGATCTCCATGACAACCTTGTAATCATCTGTGGATGAATCATAAGCAAAACTCAAACATATCCCTTCCATGTATTGATGTTCGGGGACAAAGGGCGACATTGGCAGTCTTCTAACCTCTCTAGTGCAAGGATTGCTTAGCAAAATTAGAGACACTTTTTCATCCATACGAAACAAGCATACAAGGCCATTGGAGGAACCAGCAACCTTCCATTTATTATATTCATACAACCTCGCATTAGGTATTTTCCAATATGTTGGCATAGCTATCCTTAGCTCGTTGCTAGTCGTTGTTACTATCTTCTTCCTTAGATGAGCCTTAGCAAAACGAGGACTTGATATCAAAGAATACCATGACTTACAAACCCTCTTCCATAGGACCAGATCTTTGGTATCCGATCTTAACAGTATCTCCTCAATAACATCAAACGTAAACATCGAATCTAGACTAGTTTCTACTTTAGAGGGGTTGCTGAACGATAATTTATACAGAGTTAATTAGATGACGCAATGTATATGTTAACTTAAAGCGGTTGTGTTTTTCTTAAGCCCAGCCCAACAATATTATAGTAACTTTCCAAAGTAGAGATTATGGTATATATTAATGGGAGGTGGTTCGCACACCAACTTTTTTTATTCTTGCCTCACACTCTGTGCATTATAGTATTGTATTGTTTACTCTTTGTGCATTACAGTGTTGTACAAAATGGTGTGTTTATAAAAAAAATTGTGTGCGAATCAATCCCCTATATTAATTCTTAAGAGTAAATTGCAAATTTCATCCTCGTGGTTTCAACGTTTTTCCTCATTTGTTCATAGAATTTAATAATTAAACTACTCGTCCGTGCGGTTGTTCATTTCTAAAAGACCAATTCGTTGACTAAACGACCGTAAATTGCCATCCGTTAAGTTCACTTACCTGAAGGTGATTTCATCTTTTTACATATCATCCGATCTTCAACCTTAAAGTATTTTCATGAACTTTCAATTTTTCTTCAATTCATATTCAAACTATACACATAGTTGCTTCTTTTAAACGAGAATCAAATTCATATTATCCCACTTTTGCATTAAACATTTACACGAGAATCAAACATCAACCTACGTTAAGGTTTTCAGCATAGATGTTACACCCCGAAACCCATTGAGGTATTTCCATTATTAAATTCCCTTATATTAGCTAACTATGCTATTTATGTGCTATAAGACCTTATGTGATTGGTTAGTCAATACATTTTAAGTTAAAAGTCAAACTAAAAGTCAAAGTATGAAGTGTTTTGGTGGGACAATTTATTAGTGGCCAAAGTTAAAAGAATGAAACTTATAAGACTAAAGTGCAAATTTGAAAGATTATATCAGATTTTTAACTAACCAAACACTTCCAAAAACATTCTAAAATTTCTAAAGTTGTGTTGAATGTGTGTGACGTGAGAAGAAAACAAGAGGCAAGAAGAAAGTCAATCCATAATGATCAATTGATTGGTGATTATTGTTTCATTTCATAAATTAGGTGTCCTAACATCATTATCACAAGGTAAGAATGCCCTAACATCATTTTAGAAATTAGCACTTCTTGGTAGTGTAGCCGCGCATCAATTTGGTCTTAACTTGTTATGTAGCTTTACCATAACGATGTGTTATGGTAATGGATGTGTTAAGTGTATAGGATTATTTGCAATAACACAACGACTTTCACACGTGTCTTTACAGAAATGCCAAAGGATCACACCGGTGCACAATAAATAGAACAAGCAAGCGGAAATGAGAAACAAGTTACGAAATGAAATGAAAATATAGTGGTATTTTCATTTAATGGTTAAACGGTAATTATACGAATTTATCTGGGATAAATAATAGAGGGTAATGAATGACGAGGGAAAAATTCTTTGTCTATAACTTGGTCTCAGCATACGATATAAACACTACTAACTGACTCATATTTATCTTTAGTTAAAAGGTAATATTTACACGTGTCCTCGAAGAAATATATAACCCACTTAGACTACCTTTATTGGTAGAGGTTGCGAACTATTGAAAGGACAAAAAGGACATTAAAAACAATATTATATTAAAAATGAGCAAACTAATAAAGCAACCTGGTCGTTGAGTGACTCTCAAATTTGGAGTCTAATCCTCCACTTGTCACAGTAACAATCGTTATAGTCTTACACATTATTTTAAAATAAAATGCCTACAAAGTCAAGAAAGAATAAAATAAATGGTAGGAAAGTCACTACCTAACTCGAATAAACACATTTTTAAAAAGTGTCATACGGTTACTACAATTAATATTCATTCTTATTTATTGCTCAACCACATGGTTTTATCCATTGCTATAGTCTAAATTAATGTGTATGCAATAATAAATGTTGCAAACAGTTCCTACACACTCGTT
Source organism: Artemisia annua (assembly GCA_014162995.1). NCBI lineage: Eukaryota > Viridiplantae > Streptophyta > Magnoliopsida > Asterales > Asteraceae > Artemisia > Artemisia annua. Next base: position 51,639 of record LBNU01007358.1, read on the forward strand.
TCGCTTTCTTTCGACGTCCATGTCTTATTTGGGACTACGAACAAATGGGACAAATTATGAATGCTTGCATTATTATGCACAACATGATAGTTGAAGATGAACGAGAAAGTTACCAAAATTTTGATCCATCCAAATTTTTGAACGACGCGCATACAAATGGTAATGATATTGTTGAGTACTCTACTGAACGAATTGCGGATTTGAGAAGTTATATGAGAAATAGAGAACAACTGCGCAACAGAGAAGCTCATTCATCTCTAAAAAATGACTTGATTGAGCATATATGGCAAAAATTTGGCGATGATAATTAATTATGTCATTTGTATCTCTAAAATTTGTAATTTTTAATTTCTTCATGTTTTGTAATTTCATTTAGCGTATTTTATTTCAATTAAAACCTAAAAATATAAAGTAACAATTTTATTATTATTTTTTGTTATTCAAACCGTTTACTATTTCAAATATAAACTTATAAAGTAAATATTTTATTAAATATATAGTTTATAAAAAACTTTAAGTAATTAAATTGAATATAAAGAAATAATGTTATATGTTAGGTTGGGTTGTTGATAAATGGTAAAAAAATATATAGATTTGTTGTATGTATTGGTTGTGTAGGTGGAGGAAAGAGAAAATAATATTTCATTAAGAGATTGGGTTGTGATGGGTTGTCGATAAAGATAGTCTTAGTATGATCAACATCATCGTCAGTGCCAAATCCTACACCAAGATGACTACATGACCCTGCTACTTCGTATAAGTTTTGTCACCAGACACGGTTGCTATTCATCCGGTCTCCAAGTGACCTGTTTCAGGCTCATCACAAAAAGACCGATCTAGTAGATATATTATCCAATGCTCCCACCTCCTTAAAACGGGTTTAATTATATTTAAAATAATAATTGTTAATAATGGTTACTTATTTATCTAATGATCTAGTAAATATATTATCCAGTGGTTTATACGTTTGGACCTTTAATCATTTTAATTCTCTTTGGGCCAGGTCAACTAATAACAAAAACTTAACATATTTGACAGCAACATGTATCGAAGTCGACCTCCGGACTATTAAACCGACCTTCAACCTTTAGAGCTAATTGCAGGTTTATGTTGTGTTATGCTTCCAAATGTTTATATAGGTTTATTCTGTTGGGCCAGGCTTGTTGCTTAATATATTTGAATTGGCTTAGTTCGGGCTTCGTCTAATCTTTCAAAATTTCGTCTTTTATCTCGATACTCCACATAAAATTACCTACAATATAAATAACAAACATAAACTAATGTCTAATATATTTAGGAAGTCTAATATCATAAGCGTCACAGAATGCCAGTTGATCTTCAGTTAAATTTTCGCATTCATCCTCATCATATGGGTTGTCATCATAGTCTTCCTTCCAACACTCATATAAACTCGTCCCACTTCCACCTCCTCTATTCGAGGAACTAGCAACCTTAGGATGATTAGATGCAATAAAATTTGAAGTTTCATTATCATCCTCAACCACGTGAGTGTCACTTTCCTTTTCATCCATATCAACTTCCTTGTTTTTGTCAACATTCACATTATCGGCCACATCATTTTTATCAATACTAGTACTAACAGTGTCACAAGAGGTAACAACACCATCATTTTTAACCATATTAAGAGTCTCAAACGGGTTGGAAGTCACTATTTTAGGAAAAAAATTTAAGAGCATCTCAGATGCTTAAACTAGTAAAAGCTTTTTACTATTCTAGAAAGCTTTTGAAAAAGCTTTTTTGTATTGTAACAAAAGGTTTTACAAAAGCTTTTAAAAGAAGACTTGGCTAACTCCAAGCTTTTGTAGAAAGCTATTAGTCATAATGAATTGAAATTAAATGTATTAAATGCGTATCAAGTCTTTTAAAGACTTGTTGCGTTGTAGATGCTCTAAGACTAAGATGGTTTTCAAAAAGTTAGCTAAAGGTAGGATGAAATCATTTTTGTGGGTGTTCTAAATATATGATGATTTGCTTTATTTATTCTAAAAGTAGGATTTTATCAATTTTTAATGTTGCAAATTATACAACAACGAAATCTTCCTACCAAACTTATTTAATTTTACCTACCAAACTTATTATAACTTCTCACTAGCTAGTAGTTGGACTTTGAATTTTTCACTTAATGCTTTCTTTCAAGTTCTAGATAGGTATGTATGTATTAGCATTGTACATTTATTTAGTTATTACTTTGGGCCTCTAATGTTTTGTGTTCAGGCTTAGCCCATCCCTTTTGTAACTTTCGGTATATGTGTTTTGTATATATACCGGTTAGTGAATGAAACGTGGATTAAGGGGGATTAACCTAATTCTAATATGGTATCACAGCCTCAAGATCCTCCACCTAAACCCTAATTTTTTTTTTTTCCTAATACTGTAATCCAAGACAACCCAATGAAGTGCCCCATGAAGCAAGATACCGGGTTGGTTCGGCATAAACTCATAATGGAATTCTCCAATAAGTTTCCAAGTATTGGATCTCAATGATAAGACTTGAATGAGTGTCACACCAATATTTTTCTTGATCTCCATGACAACCTTGTAATCATCTGTGGATGAATCAGAAGCAAAACTCAAACATATCCCTTCCATGTATCGATGTTCGGGAACAAAGGACGACATTGGCAGTCTTCTAACCTCTCTAGTGCAAGGATTGCTTAGCAAAATTAGAGACACTTTTTCATCCATACGAAACAAACATACAAGGCCATTGGAGGAACCAGCAACCTTCCATTTATTATATTCATACAACCTCGCATTAGGTATTTTCCAATATGTTGGCATAGCTATCCTTAGCTCGTTGCTAGTCGTTGTTACTATCTTCTTCCTTAGATGAGCTTTAGCAAAACGAGGACTTGATATCAAAGAATACCATGACTTACAAACCCTCTTCCATGGGACCAGATCTTTGGTATCCGATCTTAACAGTATCTCCTCAATAACATCAAACGTAAACATCGACTCTAGACTAGTTTCTACTTTAGGGGGTTGCTGAACGTATACAGAGAGTTAATTAGATGACGCAATGTATATGTTAACTTAAAGCGGTTGTGTTTTTCTTAAGCCCAGCCCAACAATATTATAGTAACTTTCCAAAGTAGAGATTATGGTATATATTATTGAGAGGTGGTTCGCACACAAACTTTTTTTATTCTTGCCTCACACTCTGTGCATTACAGTATTGTATTGTGTACTCTTTGTGCATTACAGTGTTGTACAAAATGGTGTGTTTATAAAAAAAAATGGTGTGCGAATCAATCCCCTATATTAATTCTTAAGAGTAAATTGCAAATTTCATCCTCGTGGTTTCAACGTTTTTCCTCATTTGTTCATAGAATTTAATAATTAAACTGCTCGTCCGTGCGGTTGTTCATTTCTAAAAGACCAATTCGTTGACTAAACGACCGTAAATTGCCATCCGTTAAGTTCACTTACCTGAAGGTGATTTCATCTTTTTACATATCATCCGATCCTCAACCTTAAAGTATTTTCATGAACTTTCAATTTTTCTTCAATTCATATTCAAACTATACACATAGTTGCTTCTTTTAAACGAGAATCAAATTCATATTATCCCACTTTTGCCATAAACATTTACACGAGAATCAAACATCAACCTACATTAAGGTTTTCAGCATAGATGTTACACCCCGAAACCCATTGAGGTATTTCCATTATTAAATTCCCTTATATTAGCTAACTATGCTATTTATGTGCTATAAGACCTTATGTGATTGGTTAGTCAATACATTTTAAGTTAAAAGTTAAACTAAAAGTCAAAGTATGAAGTGTTTTAACTAACCAAACACTATACCATCAGATATCCTCATGCAGTGTTTTTACCATAATGTAGAGCATCTCACTGTGAAGGGTATATGGTTGAGGAGGCCAATGTATGATGAATGGAATAGCGAGGAGTGAAAGATGAACCTGCTTGGTCCATTCAATACATTGGCACAGGAGGATAGGTGGGCATCATGGAGGGTGAGTGTTTCTAAACAACTGAAGCCTTTCTAGAGAAGGAAATGTAGGTTGTTTGGAAGAGCCCCCCATGGATGGGTTATGGGTGCCTAGTGAAGCCACACACTTTCCTGTCTTTACTATTGTGGGAGCTGGTTGAATGATTTAGATGGGGAGTGATGTGGAAATGTAGCTAGATGGTAGGTGCACAATGGTGAAAGTTCAAAAGAATTGGCTGGCATGGTTTCTGTTATAGTGCAGCCAATACTTGTGATTTCTTCTCTGAAGATAACAGAGATGGTATACTGCATGAGGATATCTGATGGTATAGTGTTTGGATATTGGAGTATTAGCTAGAAACTGTATTTCTTTGTATCCACTGGTTGATGATGTATCAAACCCAGTATTGAGAATTGTACTGTAATTGTTAAATGTTGATAGTAATATAAATCTTTCACCTTTTGCACCAAAAAAGGTATGAAGTGTTTTGGTGGGACAATTTATTAGTGGCCAAAGTTAAAAGAATGAAACTTATAAGACTAAAGTGCAAATTTGAAAGATTATATCAGATTTTTAACTAACCAAACACTTCCAAAAACATTCTAAAATTTCCAAAGTTGTGTTGAATGTGTGTGACGTGAGAAGAAAACAAGAGGCAAGAAGAAAGTCAATCCATAATGATCAATTGATTGGTGATTATTGTTTCATTTCATAAATTAGGTGTCCTAACATCATTATCACAAGGTAAGAATGCCCTAACATCATTTTAGAAATTAGCACTTCTTGGTAGTGTAGCCGCGCATCAATTTGGTCTTAACTTGTTATGTAGCTTTACCATAACGATGTGTTATGGTAATGGATGTGTTAAGTGTATAGGATTATGTGCAAATAACACAACGACTTTCACACGTGTCTTTACAGAAATGCTAAAGGATCACACCGATGCACAATAAATAGAACAAGCAAGCGGAAATGAGAAACAAGTTACGAAATGAAATGAAAATATAGTGGTATTTTCATTTAAGGGTTAAACGGTAATTATACGAAGTATAATATTTATCTGGGATAAATAATAGAGGGTAATAAATGACGAGGGAAAAATTCTTTGTCTATAACTTGGTCTCAGCATACGATATAAACACTACTAACTGACTCATATTTATCTTTAGTTAAAAGGCAATATTTACACGTGTCCTCGAAGAAATATATAACCCACTTAGACTACCTTTATTGGTAGAGGTTGTGAACTATTGAAAGGACAAAAAGGACATTAAAAACAATATTATATTAAAAATGAGCAAACTAATGAAGCAACCTGGTCGTTGGGTGACTCTCAAATTTGGAGTCTAATCCTCCACTTGTCACAATAACAATGGTTATAGTCTTACACATTATTTTAAAATAAAATGCCTACAAAGTCAAGAAAGAATAAAATAAATGGTAGGAAAGTCACTACCTAACTCGAATAAACACATTTTTAAAAAATGTCATACGGTTACTACAATTAATATTCATTCTTATTTATTGCTCAACCACATGGTTTTATCCATTGCTATAGTCTAAATTAATGTGTACGAAATAATAAACGTTGCAAACAGTTCCTACACACTCGTTTCGCTTTCTTTCGATGTCCATGTCTTATTTGGGACTACGAACAAATGGGACAAATTATGAATGCTTGCATTATTATGCACAACATGATAGTTGAAGATGAACGAGAAAGTTACCAAAATTTTGATCCATCCAAATTTTTGAACGACGCGCATACAAATGGTAATGATATTGTTGAGTACTCTACTGAACGAATTGCGGATTTGAGAAGTTATATGAGAAATAGAGAACAACTGCGCAACAGAGAAGCTCATTCATCTCTAAAAAATGACTTGATTGAGCATATATGGCAAAAATTTGGCGATGATAATTAATTATGTCATTTGTATCTCTAAAATTTGTAATTTTTAATTTCTTCATGTTTTGTAATTTCATTTAGCGTATTTTATTTCAATTAAAACCTAAAAATATAAAGTAACAATTTTATTATTATTTTTTGTTATTCAAACCGTTTACTATTTCGAATATATACTTATAAAGTAAATATTTTATTAAATATATAGTTTATAAAAAACTTTAAGTAATTAAATTGAATATAAAGAAATAATATTATATGTTAGGTTGGGTTGTTGATAAATGGTAAAAAAATATAGATTGGTTGTATGTATTGGTTGTGTAGGTGGAGGAAAGAGAAAATAATATTTCATTACGAGATTGGGTTGTGATGGGTTGTCGATAAAGATAGCCTTAGTATGATCAACTTCATCGTCAGTGCCAAATCCTACACCAAGATGACTACATGAGCCTGCTACTTCGTATAAGTTTTGTCACCAGACACGGTTGCTATTCATCCGGTCTCCAAGTGACCTGTTTCAGACTCATCACAAAAAGACCGATCTAGTAGATATATTATCCAATGCTCCCACCTCCTTAAAACGGGTTTAATTATATTTAAAATAATTGTTGTGCATAATAATAATGGTTACTTATTTATCTAACGAGACAGCATGGCCCGTGCGATGCACGGGCTTCGATTACTATGAAGTAACATTAGTCCGGCAACGGTTAATTAGATGTGTTAACATTAGTCGTGAAACGTAAAGTGTTAAACTAAAAAATTCGCTTTGTTAAGCTTTTACAAATAGAAATGTTTCATATGAATGATACTCAAAACTGTGTTTGACCATTAGTATACGTGGTTGTAAGTAGTAAGTGCACGTTTGATTTGCTTACTTAGCGGTTCTCAACTTTGAGGTTCCTCGAATTGATCATCCTTCCATGTTGATACTCTACTAAAGGATGTCATCAATCGTTGATGTTGTTCTCCCATTAACACACATTCGCAATCCCAGTTCCATGAATTGTGTAGTGCGAGATTTTTAGTAATTTCTTTTATCGCTATAAAGTTCAGCACGTCATTTACAATATAAATCTTCGTAACCACTCCTTGAACTCAATCTGTTACTAGAATCAATAAACTCAACTTAATAATATGGGTCTTCTTCTTTCCAATAATATGATTAGGCTCCCATTCCGTGTATTCATATTACATAAGTTTTGGACAACACTCTTAAACGACGAAATTAAAAAATAAAAAAAAATGTACATATTATAATGTTCAATTAGTAATAAATTATCTACTTTTGTAACCTAACTTAGAAGCAAAATCAATAACGGTAGAGTTTTCACACAACTTGTACATTCATGGAACTCATCCATTGATTAAGAGCATCTCTAATTGGGGAGGTTGTAAATGAGTTAAGAAAATGTTGAAAAAAGATTGAAACATTAAAGTAAAGATTTAAAGATGGCCTTTTTATGGAATAAGTTGATATATATCAACCTATCGATTAACCTATTCAAACTTTATGTAAATAGGTTGATGTTGAATTGAAAAGACTTTTAGCATAGAAGTAAAAGGTTGCACAGCCCCAAATAAACAATAAGAACCAAGAATCTAGCAACCATAAAATTACATAAAACGTAATTTTGAAATGTTGAGCTAAGTACACACTACACATAAGAAAGTTACAATAAAAGATTACATTATGGTATTATCCGGTGGGGTTTGTCTATATATATAATTACTCGATCATAAAAGCTTTTTACCCTGATTATATTATTGGAGATGGTTTGCCCAGTAGTTATAAATTTGCAGTCCCGTTTCGTCCAACGGTTTATAACTTCGAGTTACCCATAAAGTTAATTTAAAGTTCCTGTAGTAAATAAAAGGTTCTGTAAGACAAATACAACGCCCATTTTGTGTGAACAACCAATATTAGGTATAATTGATAAAGTTTCCCATGTTGTGACTAAATGGAAAGTTAGCTACAAACTCAATGTGATATATGCGGAGTATGTATCTTTAAAATGTGGGCTTCATTACGTTTTTGAAACACAAAATTAGCTAGCATGGCCCAACAACAGTATACGGATACCAACAGAGCAACATAAGCCCAACAATAATTTTACCGTAAACCTAAATAATTCTTACCTCCAACCCTAATTATTCTCACTATGTAACCCTAATGCTTCCCACTTAAAAAAACGCAGTCACAACTTATACTCCCTTTTCTCTCTTATACAATAATCCGAACCATAAAGAACAAATCTTTTAACCACCAATAACCTATGATATTCTTACAGTGAAGATCAAAAATCAAATACTTATACCGAATGAAGATGATACATCTATTATTCTTAAACACACGAAGCCACAAACACTCCCCTTAGTCTAAACGTAATAATCACAAATAAATCCTCCTTCAAACGAATCACCAAACCAAGTTTTTATTGTTCACGGGTAAGAGAAAAAAACTGAGATCTTTGAGTATTTTTTTCGTTTTGTTTTATTCTTGTTTTGGTATGAGTGTGTCGATGTGATGTTGGAGATGGGATAGGTTAGATGTTTGTGGCTTTTGGTTGTTTGACTGTGTTCGAGAGATGGTGATGGATTTTAGGATAGAATGGAGTTTTTTATGGTGTGGTGTTCGAATTGGTTGTTGTTCGATTCTGGTCTCGTCTTTTACTTTCCTTTTGGTTTTCGTGCTCTCCTTGTCCCGTGTGGTTATGCCTCTTCTAACCCGCATCCTTTCATCTACAATCAATTTTTTTATGACCACAACAATGGGGCCCTCACATCCTTCATTCAATTGATTAAAGGGTGTAACTGCGGACCTGCTTCTTGTTTGACTTTGACATATTGTGACAGTAGCTATAGGTGGAAAGTGTGGCTGCCTCATAAGGCTTATTTATACTGCACCAGGTAACTGAAAGATAGCTGTAACAATTAATACTGAGGAGATGAAAGGAAGAGGCGTAGGAGATCTTTGGGCTTCTTGGATATTTATTTATCTTTAAAAGCTCCTAAAAGGCTTCAAAATAAGCTCTTCATGTACTAAATTCATTAGCTTAAACTATATATTTGAGTTTCTTGCCTCATACCATTAATGCTCACATTCAATATGGGAACTCAATCTTTATATATATAGATATAGATATAGATGATCTAGTAAATATATTATCCAGTGGTTTATACGTTTGGACCTTTAATCATTTTAATTCTCTTTGGGCCAGGTCAGCTAATAACAAAAACTTAACATATTTGACAGCAACATGTATCGAAGTCAGGACCTCCGGACTATTAAACCGACCTTCAACCGTTGGAGCTAATTGCAGGTTGATGTTGTGTCATGCTTCCAAATGTTTATATAGGTTTATTCTGTTGGCCAGGCTTGTTGCTTAATATATTTGAATTGGCTTAGTTCGGGCTTCGTCTAATCTTTCAAAATTTCGTCTTTTATCTCGATACTCCACATAAAATTACCTACAATATAAATAACAAACATAAACTAATGTCTAATATATTTAGGAAGTCTAATATCATAAGCGTCACAGAATGCCAGTTGATCTTCAGTTAAATTTTTGCATTCATCCTCATCATATGGGTTGTCATTATAGTCTTCCTTCCAACACTCATATAAACTCGTCCCACTTCCATCTCCTCCATTCGAGGAACTAGCAACCTTAGGATGATTAGATGCAATAAAATTTGAAGTTTCATTATCATCCTCAACCACGTGAGTGTCACTTTCCTTTTCATCCATATCAACTTCCTTGTTTTTGTCAACATTCACATTATCGGCCACATCAGTTTTATCAATACTAATACTAACAGTGTCACAAGAGGTAACAACACCATCATTTTTAACCATATTAAGAGTCTCAAACGGGTTAGAAGTCACTATTTTAGGAAAAAAAATTTAAGAGCATCTCAGATGCTTAAACTAGTAAAAGCTTTTTACTATTCTAGAAAGCTTTTGAAAAAGCTTTTTTGTATTGTAACAAAAGGTTTTACAAAAGATTTTAAAAGAAGACTTGGCTAACTCCAAGCTTTTGTAGAAAGCTATTAGTCATAATGAATTGAAATTAAATGTATTAAATGCGTATCAAGTCTTTTAAAGACTTGTTGCGTTGTAGATGCTCTAAGACTAAGATGGTTTTCAAAAAGTTAGCTAAAGGTAGGATGAAATCATTTTTGTGGGTGTTCTAAATATATGATGATTTGCTTTATTTATTCTAAAAGTAGGATTTTATCAATTTTTAATGTTGCAAATTATACAACAACGAAATCTTCCTACCAAACTTATTTAATTTTACCTACCAAACTTATTATAACTTCTCACTGGCTAGTAGTTGGAATTTGAATTTTTCACTTAATGCTTTCTTTCAAGTTCTAGATAGGTATGTATGTATTAGCATTGTACATTTATTTAGTTATTACTTTGGGCCTCTAATGTTTTGTGTTCAGGCTTAGCCCATCCCTTTTGTAACTTTCGGTATATGTGTTTTGTATATATACCGGTTAATGAATGAAACGTGGATTAAGGGGGATTAACCTAATTCTAATATGGTATCACAGCCTCAAGATCCTCCACCTAAACCCTAATTTTTTTTAAGGCCTTCTGCAGCAGCACCTTTGCCTACTGTCGCTTGCAATTCTTAATCTTTTTGCTTTGCTTTGTTTTATCCTTGTCATAGCATCATGACGGGAGACGCTTTACCACCAAAACAACCGATTGATAAGGCCTATTACATTGCATGCATCAAGGCGTGTATCCCCTCACCCCTTGATCTTGATAAACTAAATTACAACTCTTGGTGCAAACTTTTTAAACGTTTTTGTAGAACCTATGATGTCATCCATCACCTTCAAAAACCGACCGCGGCTAGCTCTTCACAAACTGATCCGTTTTATGAGACACATGACTCCCTTGTGGTTATGTGGATGTTTTCCACGATCTCCCCGAAACTGGCTGACATGGTCAATGATGACACCAGCAAAGCTTATGAGGTATGGGACAGATTACAGGCTCTTTTTCATGATAACAAGGCATCTCGTGTCATTCAGTTGGATAATGAGATCCGTAATATGGCGATTGGTAATTTATCAGTTAATGATTTCTTTCAAGAAATCAAGTCGAAGGCCGATCGTCTTGCTAACCTTGACTCCCCGGTAAGTGATTCGAGCTTGGTTACCTATGCTATCAATGGTGTTCGGGGTAAATTTCCCGAGGTTGCACGTATCATCCGTCATCGGGAAAAGCTTCCAACTTTTGATCAAGTACGCTCCATGGTACTCTTGGAAGAAACAGACATGTCGCAACCTGCTTTAACCTCCTCTAATAATACATCATCCTCCCCCACTGTCTTACTTGCTACCAATACCAAAACTGGTTCTTTGCAAAATACTGATGTTGAGTTATGTCGAAACTTTCAACGTGGGTCGTGCATTTATGGCTCCCGTTGTAAGTTTGTTCACGGACCGCAAGACTCACGGCCTCGTGTGTCTCAGCCTAGTCGCGACTCCAACAACAACAAACCGCCTGGTTTTAACACTAATCGTGCACGGGATAACAAATTGTCGACCAAGCCTGCTCCCACTCCAGCCCCTACACACTTCCCATACTCAGTTTTTGGTTTGGCTGGTATGCAATTCAACCCATATGCTTTTTGTCAACCTGGGTTTGTTCCTACTCAGATTAGTAGCCCGTTGGTACCACAGGCCCAACAGCCCCTTACCTCCCATCTCACACAGGCCCAAAGTTTACCACAGGCTAATATGGTTTCAACAGGACACTTGGCCCAACAGCTTCAACAAGTGCAACCGGCCCCTTATCAGGTTTCTACACCATTTGGTAATCCGTATATGCAACAGGGAGGAGCAAACTTTTTACCAGGGAACTTTGCTTATATGTCGCAACCTACTATGCTTCCCCAAGCTTTTCAGACTATGACTTTACAGGATCCTGCTTGGAACATAGACACCGGTGCTTCATCCCACTTGGCCGACAACCCAGGTATCCTTACTTCTGTTAGTAATTCTAGCATTTATCCCTCTGTGTATGTTGGAAACGGTGCGTCTATACCGGTTACACATACTGGACATAGCTTATTGTACACTTCCTCCAAACCATTACAACTAACTCAAATACTTGTCACCCCGCACATAATTAAAAATTTAATTTCTGTTCGTAAATTTACACGTGATAATGACGTTTCCGTTGAGTTTGACGCTTATGGTTTTTCTGTGAAGGATTACCAGACGGGCAGACTTCTTCTCCGTTATGATAGCACGGGCGATCTTTACCCAGTTACGCAACAGTCATCCACGCATCCTCCTTTTGCTTTGCTTTCGTTCAGTCATACTACGTGGCACAGACGCCTCGGGCACCCCGGTGACGATGTGCTTCGTCGTTTAGAGTCTAGTAATTTCATTTCTTATAAATCAAAGTCCGCTTTATGTCATGCGTGTCAATTAGGCAAACAAATAAAGCTTCCATTTTTTACTTCGGAGTCGAAGGTTGCATCTATTTTTGACATTGTCCACTCGGATGTATGGACATCCCCTATTCCAAGTGAGAGTGATATTAAATATTATGCTATCTTTTTGGATCACTTCTCGCATTTTGTTTGGGTTTATCCATTACATAAAAAGTCTGACTTGTATGATAATTTTATTATTTTTCGTGCTTTTGTAAACAAACAATTCGGTGTAGATATAAAGGCTTTACAGTGTGATCATGGGGGTGAATATGACAACACCCGCTTTCATGATTTATTTCGCAAAACCGGTATTCAATTTCGGTTTTCTTGCCCGCACACCTCCCAACAAAATGGCAAGTCTGAACGCATGTTACGCACTATCAATAACCTCATCCGCACTTTGCTCTTTCAAGCTAGCATACCTCCCTCCTATTGGGTGGAAGCACTTAACATGGCTGCTTATATTCTCAATATTCTTCCATCCACTGCCATTCAAAATGAGGTACCCTTTACTAAACTATATAACCGCTCCCCATCCTATGACAATTTACGTGTCTTTGGGTGCCTATGCTATCCATATATAACTGTTGCACATAAACTTGAACCACGTTCCACTGCTTGTGTGTTTCTTGGCTACCCTGACCACCACCGTGGCTATCGGTGTCTTGACCTATCCTCAAACAAAATAATCCTTTCACGACATGTTCGTTTTTATGAAGATGTCTTTCCCTTTGCATCATTACACCAATACACATCTCCACACTATGATTTTTTGAATACACCAAGCACTATACCCTTACCCATTCGTCCCGTCCCTGCTATGGGCAATGAGGCACCCATACATGCTCCACCAACTCCTGACCCACCAGCCACGGCTCTTCATGAGACCGTTATCCAGCCCCCTCCCCTTCAAGCTACAACACCGCCACCTACCCCTAACACACCTCCCACGCCTCCCACTACACAACCATTACCCAATCTACAGCCTGATCCTCCCTCACCAACGCCTACTACCCCCAACATACCTACTACGCCTCCCACTATACAACCTATACCGCAGCCCCATAACACCAACACTCACCCTATGGTCACGCGTGCTAAAGCCGGAATTTCTAAACCTCTTGAGCGTATGAATTGTCATGTAACTACTGTGTCTCCACTTCCACGTTCTCATGTTCATGCTCTTCGTGTTCCTTAGTGGAAACAAGCTATGTTTGATGAATATAATGCTTTAATTACTAACGGGACGTGGGTACTTGTTCCCCGGCCAGCTAATGTGAATGTTGTTCATTCTATGTGGCTTTTCAGGCATAAGTTTCATGCAGATGGTTCTTTAAGCAGGTAAGGCTCGACTTGTTGCAAATGGTCGCAGTCAGCAGCAGGGGATTGATTGTGATGAGACTTTTAGTCCCGTGGTCAAACCAGCTACTATTCGCACTGTACTCAGTCTAGCAGTCTCTCGTAGTTGGCCTATTCATCAGCTTGACATGAAGAATGCTTTTCTTCATGGTCATCTATCTGAGACAGTGTATATGCATCAGCCGCCTGGGTTTGTAGATCCTGCACATCCAGATTATGTTTGTCATTTGCAGCGATCTTTGTATGGGCTTAAGCAAGCCCCTAGAGCTTGGTTTCAGCGGTTTGCAGGATTTATTACTCGCATTGGTTTTCAGCATAGCAAAACTGATGCGTCGCTTTTTGTATTTCATCGTGGATCTGACACGGCCTACTGGTTACTGTATGTGGATGATATTATATTGACGGCTTCTTCTAATGCATTGCTACAGCGTGTTATTGCTGCTCTCAATGGTGATTTTGCAATGACGGATCTTGGATCTCTTAATTATTTCCTTGGNCGTAGTTGGTCTATTCATCAGCTTGACGTGAAGAATGCTTTTCTTCATGGTCATCTATCTGAGACAGTGTATATGCATCAGTCGCCTGGGTTTGTAGATTATGTTTGTCATTTGCAGCGATCTTTGTATGGGCTTAAGCTAGCCCCTAGAGCTTGGTTTCAGCGGTTTGCAGGATTTATTACTCGCATTGGTTTTCAGCATAGCAAAACTGATGCGTCGCTTTTTGTATTTCATCGTGGATCTGACACGGCCTACTTGTTACTGTATGTGGATGATATTATATTGACGGCTTCTTCTAATGCATTGCTACAGCGTGTTATTGCTGCTCTCCATGGTGAGTTTGCAATGACGGATCTTGGATCTCTTAATTATTTCCTTGGTGTTTCTGCTACTCGCACAACATCTGGTATGTTTCTATCGCAGTCTAAGTTTGTTGAAGAAATTCTTGAGAGGGCTCATATGCAGCAATGCAATCCGTGTCGCACCCCTGTTGATACAGAGTCCAAGCTTGGACCTGATGGTACGCCTTTTGACAATCCACCTTATATCGGAGCTTAGCTGGTGCCCTTCAGTATCTTACTTTCACACGCCCGGATATTTCCTATGCCGTTCAGCAGGTCTGTCTATATATCCATGATCCTCGTGATACACATTTTCATGCTTTGAAGCGTATATTACGCTATGTTCGTGGTACTCTTGATCATGGTCTTCAGCTACATGTTTCTTCTACTGCTCAGCTTGTTGCTTATACGGATGCGGATTGGGCAGGTTGTCCGGTCACTCGCCGATCTACTTCTGGTTATTGTGTTTTTCTTGGGGATAATTTGCTCTCGTGGTCTACTAAACGACAGGTAACGTTATCTCGATCCAGTGCTGAAGCCGAGTATCGTGGTGTTGCTAATGTGGTAGCTGAGACAGCTTGGCTTCGTAATCTGCTGCGCGAGCTTCATCACCCTTTGTCTACAGCTACTATTGTCTATTGTGATAATGTCAGTGTCGTATATTTATCGACAAATCCTGTTCAACATCAACGTACGAAACACATTGAGATTGACATTCATTTCGTCCGTGATTATGTTGCTTCTGGTAAAGTTCGTGTGCTTCATGTTCCATCACGGTTCCAGTATGCAGGTATCTTTACAAAGGGTCTTCCAAGTGCTTTGTTTCTTGAGTTTCGCTCCAGCTTGAACGTTCGAAGACCTCCCGTTCCAACTGTGGGGGAGTATTAGCATTGTACATTTATTTAGTTATTACTTTGGGCCTCTAATGTTTTGTGTTCAGGCTAAGCCCATCCCTTTTGTAACTTTCGGTATATGTGTTTTGAATATATACCGGTTAATGAATGAAACGTGGATTAAGGGGGATTAACCTAATTCTAATAGTATGTTCTTATCTGTATTATTACTCCCATATCAATTCATCAAATTGTTACTGGTATATGTTATGCAGTTAGAATTCAGTGTAAATATTTAGTATGGCATTAGAACGTCCATTTGGTGTTCCATGCTCCTAGTCATATATGTGATCTGTGGGAGCATCTTTTATGCAATGCTTTCAATGGACCATAGTGATATCTGTGATCCGTATGTTTCAAATATAAAATGTACTTCTGATCAAGTTATACAACTGTATATATAGTAATGAAAATACAAATCTAGATGTTGTATGTGATTTGTTAATATACAAATTGACATTGCATGCATTTGGAGAATCACTATGGTCCATGAAAACTTTAGGGGGAAAAAATCACTGCACTTGGATCATTTTGCACCAATTCAGATAGTGTGTTTGTTTTGTTATGATTTGAAGATTAAATATAATAAAATCCTATGTTTAAAATGTAATAAAATATCATCCTATATTTATCACACAAAAAGCAAACCATCCTACAATTAGCTATACTTTCAATAACCATCCTACTTTAAAAATTGATTATTTTAGAACTAGTATGATCAACAACTTGAGAATTCTTATTCACGCCACTAGAACTAGCCACATTAGCCTTATTACCTACATTTTCAAAACCATTGGAACCAATAATAATACCGACCTTAGCATTATCCTTTGGTTTGGTTTGCTTTGAATCCATCTTCTTCGAAGTCTTTGGTTAAACAAGTTTGTAAGTAACATGTAATATGGGACCAACTGGTAAACCACGAACGTCTTGCCTAGAAGCCTTCAAGTTCTTCAAAGTGTCAGACACACTCTTCTTTGGACCTTGGTCCACGATTTTGTTTGGAAAAAAAAAAAAAAAAAAAAAAAAAACCCAAAAACCATGCACGTTCGACATCTAGTAAATAGAATAAGTAGGTCGTTGAAGTAGTTTAGGAGAGAAAAAGTTAACATAGCAGGGAGAAGAGGGTCACCAGGAGTTCTTATTACACATAAAAAATAAATAAATAAATAAATAAAAAGACCTAGAAATATCAAAAGTTGTGAAGTCGGGACTATTGTGGGGAAAGTGAATTATCATTGTTAAGGGCAATAATGAAACTACGATATTTGTTTTCCATTTTTATTCTTAGCTGAATAACATCAAATAACTAACAAGTTCATAAACTTTTTGTTGCTCATAGTACAATTTTTTACTTATAATTCACCAACGTGGAGTATATAGCTAGCAACAAAAGTAATTTATTCAAATAAAGTTCGTGAGACATATAAAGAGATGGACGTCGGCAGCATTTAAACGGTATGTAACAATATGTAATGATTCTATATTTTTAAGTCCCTAAGGATACCATTTAAGTTCTAAACAAAAAGTCTAAGGTTTAAAACTAAATACATATTACAGTTAGCCAAAAAGAACTGAGAAATGATCATGTTAATAACTCGTTCAAGTCACATACATCTGACTCATAATGAAGCATTCACTTCATCATCAATAAGTTTTAATAATACTAGTCATCTGAACATATAGATACACATAACAACCACACAAAACAAAGACTTGACAAGAATTTAAGCACAAACATATCTACAATTTCACCTTTCTTGGATCACTAATACATATTAAACAACATCGAGCTTGGCTTATGATGCTGCAAAAGAGTGATCTTATCTTATAAACTAAAGTATCATCTAGACGAATACATTTTTCTAAAATAAACGTCTATATTTGTACAATTGGGAAGGGTAAGTGTACTATGACGTATAAAGAAAAATCACTTTATAAGATCTATAAATACAAATGCGTTCCAAAGGCTGTGTAAAACCATAGATGGCAGTAAATTTCTTGACCGGGCAAAAACAGTACCCATTACGATCCCAAGAAACACAAGTGGTAGCATTCTCTGCATATTGAAATGTGCCAAAGCAAAAGCTAAAGAACTCACCAATATTGAGCACCATACGGGCATGTATCTTGTCAAAGAAGGTAGAAGAAACCCTCGAAAGACGACCTCTTCCCAGATTGGGGCACAAACAGTGACCACAACTGCATAAAGTGCCATTGCCACAGGGTCTCGTGCAACAATTGATTGCTCAACACTTGAAACCGTGACTAGAGCATGTGGGAGCATAGGCAATAAATTTAGGTTGACTTGTGATAGACGGTTGACTAAAGGGAACATGAGGCATCCTAACCCAACATCAAATTTCCATTTGCCTTTAATACTAAACTTGAACCAATCAGATGATAAGGGACGGAAAGGTGCAAGGCAGCGGTGGAGGATCGCTAATCCTGCAATGCCTTCTGCTACATCAGTCAAAAGACTGTAAAACGCTTGTCCTCTGTATGTGAGTGGTTCTTTTCTGAGACCTGATATATGAGCTAGAAACGGTATTATCCATGACCCTACAAACCAGAACGAGGTGATCCACAAGAGCATCACCTGCATCATCGAAACTTATTATTTACTAATTGACTATGTAACATTTGTCATGAAGTAAATCATACATCTATAACAAATTTTATATAGTAACCATTACGGCATTACATAAAGATTGCTTCTCGTAAGTTGATTAACAACTAATTTTTTCTGGAAGAAGACGTTGTAATTAAGCTAGGGTAATGTGTAAAAGAAGCCACATTAAGGTAGAGCGTGCAGAAGTACATTACTGACAGACTTCGACAGTAGCAAACAGGTTAATCATCTAAGAAGTATGACATTCACTTGTAGACCTAGTCAATGCATTATCTGTTAAAGCTTCTGTTGGAGTACAAGACAAAAGTTAACTCAAAAGTCAACTCAAGCCCTCTGTTTCATCAGTTACAAGAAACAGGGCAATGCATTCAAGGACTCAACACAAGATGCAGATACTGTTGAATGCAAGCATGTATAAGTGTAATGAGATGTAGTTTAGCATTTGTAACCAACTAGTAATGACAGTTCTAGTTAGATTAGTTAGTTTTACTTTTCCCGCCAATCTTTTATTTAAATACTTTGTAACCCTCATTTGGGAATTTACAATTCATAATGATAATTTGCCTTTCATAATATGTTCTCTCAATTTCTCTATATGGTATCAGAGCAACACCACAACAACTGTGGTGAATAACTGCTCCGATCACTGTAACAAATTTTTTCCAGCCACCTAACAACCACAACAACTTTTACCGCCAAATTTTCTTCACCATAAACCACAACAATCACATCAAACCACCATTATTTCCGCTCAAGAACCACCACAGATCATCATAAACTACCACAAATCATCACAATACTTACAAATCATCAAAAATCACCAAAAATTATCAAAAATCATCAAAATTCATCAAGATTCTGTTACAATTCAGTTACAACAATCACCATTGATAAACCTTCAATCACGTAACAATGGCATCCAGTCAAACCATTGATCCACCAATCAATACTACAACAGTGGATCTTGATATCAATTCACCTCATCATCCTTTATACTTCCCATCCAAATGATCATCCTGGAATGTTGCTCATCTCAAAGAAGCTTGGAAGAGATCTATTCTAATTTCTTTGAGTGCCAAAAATAAGTTGAAACTGATTAATGGAGAGTATGAGGAACCATTACAATCATCTGATCTAAGAGCTTATTGGGAAAGGGCAAATGATATGCTTATTTCTTGGATTCTCAATACTGTGTCAGAAGAAATTGGTAACCATC
The DNA here is from genome assembly GCA_014162995.1 of Artemisia annua. Classification (NCBI taxonomy): domain Eukaryota; kingdom Viridiplantae; phylum Streptophyta; class Magnoliopsida; order Asterales; family Asteraceae; genus Artemisia; species Artemisia annua. Next base: position 70,931 of record LBNU01007358.1, read on the forward strand.
TTACTTTTGTTAACTCTGCTTATGCACTGTGGAATGAATTGCATGAACACTATTCTCAACTAGATGGGCATAGGATTTATCAAATTGCTAATGAGATTGTGGAACTTAAGCAGTCAAATAGTACTATTGAGGTGTATTATCACAAACTTAAGGGCTTATAGGATGAATTAGATGCAATTGAGGCACCTTATGCTTGTACTTGTAAATGTGTTTTTGTAAATGGTAAAGAAAATGGTGAAAGAGAACAAAGGAAGAGATTACTTCAGTTCTTAATGGGTTTGGATAGTTGTTACACCAGCATTAGGGGACAAATTCTGCTTATGCAACCTTTACCTGTTGTAGCTAAAGCTTATAGCATGTTAAGACAAGAGGAGAAACAAAGAGACTCACTCAAGAACCCAACCATTGCTCCAATTGCTCTAAACACCTACAGAGACTCATACACACCATCTCATAGGAACAACACACCCAATCCACCACCAACCAATCCTATGCCAACACTCAGAATGACAGAAGGGACAACTTTAAAAGAGGAATTTTTTGTGCTTACTGCAAAAAGGAAGGTCACCAAAAGGAAGAGTGTTACAAGCTACTTGGGTATCCACCTGGTCATCCACTTCACAACAAGTATCCACCACCATCTCAGAGGTCCACAGTTCCAAATAGGGCTACTAGATCAGTGCATATGGTAGTGGGTGACACTTCACAACCACTTGATAGTCCTTTGCAACCTCTGGACATACCTGAATGCTCAAACTCAAGTGATGCAGGGGCATTGAATCACAAGTTCATGCTAGAATGGATCAACTTCAGAACCAATTGAATCAAGTGTTGCTTATGATGCAAAATGCTCAAGTTGACTCATCAGGGATGGCACCTTATGTAGCAGGTATACTCTCATTTCATAATACCAAGGTTCCTACAAAGATTATTGGCATACATTCATTCAATTCTATGGCCAAAATGCACTCATTCATTGCTTCTCACACATCCAAATCACATTTCATAGGGATCATTGATAGTGGAGCCACATACCACATTTGCATCTCACTTAGCTTAATGCATAACATCACAAAACTTCACACTCCAATCACTGTTTCATTACCTAATGGACACACAACCCTAGTACATTATGTTGGTTCAGTACACCTCACTTTATCTCTCACCATCCATGGAGTTTTCTACATACCTAGCTTCACTTATAACCTTATCTCCATTAGCAGGCTACTTCACAAAACCTTACACTCAGTCACATTTACCCATAACAAGTTTGTGTTTCAGGCCCATGATGGGAGCACCACACATGGTACACTTCATGGTGGACTCTACCTTTTAGCACCAAACACCCCTGCAAAGACAACAACCTCAACTGTTCTTTCCAACATCAGCAATTCTCAACTCTGGCATACAAGACCTGGACACACTCCAGCTACCACTCTCAAGAAAATAAAAAATATCTCTCTTTCTTCATGTAATTCAGAAAACAAATGTACTATATGCCCATTGGCAAAGCACCATGTGTTACCTTTTCCAGTTAGTTCATCTCATGCAAAAGTCAAATTTGAGCTCATTCACCTTTATGGGGTCCTTACAGACAGCCAACCATTAATAAATGTAAATACTTTCTCACAATTATTGATGAATTCTGAAGAGCAACATAGACTTACTTGATTCCCAATAAACATCATGTGTTTTCTACTTTTCAAATATTTCACAAATCTGTTCAAACACAATTCCAAGCAACCATCAAAACCATAAGAACAGATAATGGCACTGAATTTGTGAATTCATCTTTCACTGAATACCTTTAAAATCATGGTATAACTCACCAAACATCTTGTCCCTATACACCATAGCAGAATGTCAGGGTTGAGAGAAAACATAGACACCTCCTTGAAATGGCCAGAGCTATACACTTTCAAGCCCACTTTCCAATACATTTTTGGGGTCACAGCCTTCTAGCCTCAACCTACATCATAAACAGGCTCCCTACACCAGTTTTGAACAACCAAAGTCCTTATGAATTACTCTACAACACACCACCCACACTTGATCATATGAGAACCATTGGTTGTCTTGCTTACTCCTATCACCACACCACTGACAAATTTGATGCCAAAGCTACTTCCACTATCCTCATTGGTTACCCTCATAATCAAAAAGGCTATTTTCTTTATGATCCATCCACTCACAAAACAATAACCAGTAGAAATGTACTATTTGATGAATACAAATTTCCTTTCTCAGCACCTACAACCTCTACCATACCTTCTAATATCACATCTCCAACACCTCAAACATGCTATCCAACACCAATCTTTCCAACTCCTTTCTCATCACCTCAAACTACCCCTATGCCAAACACTCCGGTTACTAGTCCACCTCATTCACCAACTTTACATACAAACTCTCCACTACCAACACCATCACCAACATCATCCATACCTGAATCTTCACCCTCACCAATGCCATCTACTCCTGAAACACAAACACAACCCTCACCTTCACCTCCTCCACCACCACCACGACCTCCTCCACCTCCTTCAAGAGCATCTACAAGAAACAGAAACCTTCCCTCAAAACTCAAAGACTTCCACTGTCAGCTACCAAAATCCAACATTCACAACATTTACAACTCCAAATTTCATCACACATTACATTAATTATTCAAACTTATGTCCCAAATCATTTCACTTTATCAACTCCATTGATTCACACACTGAACCAACAACTTTCAAACAAGCATCCACACATCCTAAATGGAGAGAAGCCATGAATAAGGAAATTGAGGCCTTAAAAAAATGAAACATGGGAGGTTACACTCCAACCATCTGGCAAACAAGCAACTGAAAGCAAGTGAGTCTACAGAATCAAGTACCAAGCAGATGGGAGTGTAGAAAAATACAAAGCTAGACTTGTTGCAAAAGGTTTCACTCAAAAGGAAGGTGTAGATTACAATGAAACCTTTGCACCAGTTGCAAAGATCACTGTGAGAACTATGCTAGCTGTTGCAGTTCAGAACAATTGGATCATTGAGCAGTTAGATGTCAACAATGCCTTTCTATATGGTGATCTTAATGAGGAGGTCTACATGCAAGTTCCTCAAGGCTACTCAACCACTCTTCCTCCCAACTCAGTTTGTAGACTCAAGAAATCCTTATATGGACTTAAACAAGCCAACAGACAGTGGTTTGAGAAGTTAACAACCTTTCTCCTCTCCATTGGCTTCAAACAAAGCTATGTTGATATTTCCTTGTTCACTCTTAATACTGCAAAGAAGCTCATCACACTTCTGGTTTATGTTGATGACATCCTAATTGCTGGTAATGACAATCACTCTATTCAACAAATCAAGCTTGCTCTTAATGCCAAATTCAACATCAAAGATTTGGGTCCACTGCATTACTACCTAGGAATTGAGTTTTTGAGAAACAACAAAGGTCTTGCCATGGCACAAAGGAAGTATGCACTTGATCTGGTAACTCATGTTGGTCTCCTAGATACCAAACCATCAGCAATTCCTATCAAACCAACTAAGAAATTATCCCCTGATGATGGTGATCCTTTGCCAGATGCTACTAATTATAGGACACTTGTGGGCAAACTCTTATACTTAACCATTACCATACCTGATCTCTCATTTGCTGCACAGGCCTTGAGTCAATTCCTTCAATCACCAAAGACATCTCATATGCAAGCCTTAATCAAAGTTCTCAGGTATGTGAAGCTTACTCTTGGTCAAGGTTTGTTCTTCCCTGTCCAAAGTAACTTCACCTTAAAGGCATATTGTGATAGTGATTGGGCTAGTTGTCCATGCACTAGAAGGTCAGTCACTGGTTATGGCTTATTTCTAGGTTCTAGCTTAATCTCTTGGCAATCAAAGAAACAAATTGTGGTATCCAAGTCTTCCATAGAAGCTAAGTACAGGGTCTTAGCTGATACTACTTGTGAGGTTACATGGGTTCAATGTCTACTTAAAGAATTTAAGGTTCATGTCCCTACTCCTATACTCATGATGTGTGACAATGTTTCTACTATAGCTTTGGCTTCCAACCCTGTCCAACATGCTAGAACCAAACACATTGAGATAGATTGTCACTTTGTAAGGGATAAAATCAAAGCAGGCCAAATTAAACCCATCTATATCCCTACAAAGCACCAATTTGGAGATATTCTTACCAAAGGACCGAGCAAGCCTCTTCATTACAGTTGTATCTCCAAGTTGAGCATGTGTAATCCATACACACCGCCAACTTGCGAGGGGGATGTTGGAGTACAAGACAAAAGTCAACTCAAAAGTCAACTCAAGCCCTCTGTTTCATCAGTTACAAGAAACAGAGCAATGCATTCAAGGACTCAACACAAGATGTAGATACTGTTGAATGCAAGCATGTATAAGTGTAATGAGATGTAGTTTAGCATTTGTAATCAACTAGTATAGACAGTTCTAGTTAGATTAGTTAGTTTTACTTTTCCTGCCAATCTTGTATTTAAATACTTTGTAACCCTCATTTGGGAATTTACAATTCATAATGATAATTTTCCTTTCATAATATGTTCTCTCAATTTCTCTATAGCTTCGATAGAGATAGTGGGCTCTAAAGCCAAACCACTCAATAAGACAAGACTTGGTGCGCAAATAACATAAAGGCAATAACAGCACACCTGTAGAGTCCTATATGGTAGTACGACACAGATAAGAGGTGTTGGCACAAACGTCTTGACACTTCCCATCAAGGCAAAACTGTAAAATACTTGAGCATTAAGCTTTAAGAAATATACTTCAAATAATTCTTTTTTTTTCTTTTTTTTTTTTGGAGAACAATGCTATAGCTTGTCAGACCAAATATTCTAACTCATGAATGTCCATAGGGTCCCTTAGAAAATCCATGGAGCTGTCAACGAGTATGTGTATTGAAAAAACAATGCATTCGGCCAGGTGAGCCCACTCGTGGGCATTCAAGGAGTCGTCATGGACATCCCCTCAATAGTCGGAAAGCAACTATTTCTTACTATTTCGTATAATACTAAAATACATCCATAAATTACGAACCTCTGCCAGATACAATTAATTTACTGTTTAAAGAGATTTAGTACTAATATTCTCTATATTGATATGGGGAGCTTACAATTTGTATCGACAAAAGACAAAGTAGAGACCGACTTTCTAGTACACAATGTGTTTACACTTGTACATTATTACATATGTTTGGGGAGATATAAGTGACATTTTGTATAGGCATCTCTTAACAAAATTGCACAAGCAATTGAAAAAAGCATAAGGTCTCACAAGGATTATGCAGATTGACTTCGGGTTCGGATCATAGGTAAACCAGGTATAACCAACTAATTAACTAATTGCAAAGGTGCACACCATTACAAATTCGGTTTCAATAGAACAAGTTAACCAATTTTGAGCTGTTCAACGTCAAAGACTGGTATTAGTCTAACAAATTCGAATACAATTTGGTTCAGTTTTCAAATAGGGTTGAAAAAGTTCTCAAACCTATGAGCACTCGCTTATGATTGTGGCTTGTTGTAGGTTTTTAATTCATACACGACAGGAAAAAAAAAACTTAGATCTCACAAGATTGGTGAACATGAAAACGTGTTGAACAGGAGATGAAAGTGAAGCAGGTAGGTAGTTGATAACTGGGTTGTTAAAACAAGATAATCAATCACAGGTTTCACAAGAACAGACATTCGATTCAAGGTGTTACTCATTCACATGAACAAGCCCCGGTCAAAGCAAAAGTCACCAGAACAGGTTACAAATGTGAATCTTGAGACCAGCAGTGATGATGGAGTAAACAGTTTTCCGATGTAAGAAATTTAGACAGGAACAACCGATCCAAAAACAACGAGAAAATATGTTTTGGTCAGCGATGACTCGACTCTGGGTGTTGACGGCCGAGGTAGTAAAGCAAAGAACTGTAGGACTCTGATAGATCAAGAGGACGAATACACAATGTGATGTTGAGACAAAGAAGGTAAATAATCCACAAACAAAATACAATGGTCCATTCTTTTAGGGCAGAGTTCCACTCTTTATAGGTAATGGGTCTACGAATAGGGCTAATAGGCTTCCAGAAAGTGTTAGTTTTCCTAAGTTTCAAAAGAGTTAGAAGATTCGTGCTTAAAACTACCAAATTTTTAGTTAGACAGAACCAGTTGAAGCTATCAGTTACGTAGGTGTCCCTTCTTTACAATAAACAAATAACAATTTTTTTTCTTCAATTTTTGTTGTTTCTCTTCCATTTAATCGTTTTGACATTTAACACCCTACCACGTGTATAAATTTCAGCAAAAGGGTCTCAACCCGATAGCATGTCCTTTGTATGAACCCTTGATTTGCACTGTTAAAAGTTCTACCTTTTTACTTTAATCTCTACCAACGTATGTTTATGCCATTCCCCATCTATTATCTTCAACTCGATGTTATCATGATAGTGGCTACGAATCATCATGTATATATATTTTTTTCTTTGCAGCATAGCGATACTCAAAATATCAGAGATGTGAATCAGCTGTCTGCCGTCAAATCTTATCGATCAGATGAGAAGTGGAGGTAAAGAGGAATGATAAAGAATGATATAAGCATAGGTAGGTAGATATCAAGGAGAGTAAAGGCAAAACATGCAAGTGAATTACGTTGCCAATGTGCAAATTAAGGTGCCAATAAACTGAAGAAAATAAACAAAAAACAAAGACAAAAAAGTATCAGGTATTGATAAAAAAAAGGACATGTAGATAACTGTTACTTCAATTAGTCTAGATTCTAGAATAACTGAAACCTCGGTTGGTGCATATGCACGTAGCTTCTAATCTTCTAAATGCTAAGTATATAGAACTTTACTGACCGTATCCCAAAGGCAACCTATTGTGATAAGGAAAATCCAATCAGTAACTGTCATGTATGAAGTGTGAAGGTACAAGCAAATATGCACACTAGGAGCTCTCGATTAACTATAAGAGGAATTCCTCTTCCTTCTCAGCCATATTGCCAACAATCTACGCTTACAACTGCTCTCATAATCTACCAAAATTTTTCATAATGTCCAGACAGTGAATTGTGAGCTGTGCTTCCTATTACTTAAGGTATATGCAGTCTACGCTTACAACTGCTCTCATAATCTACCAAAATTTTTCATAATGTCCAGACAGTGAATTGTGAGCTGTGCTTCCTATTACTTAAGGTATATGCAGTCTCCTTTGTCTCCACCAATCACTCTTTCCCTTATTGAAAACCGAAGTTTAACGCTGGCCGTGCTAAAGTTATTTGCTCATCATTTCATTACATTCCATAGAGTGGGCATAATCTTGAATCATAAGCTTAATGGCAAATTGGCCCTAAAAGATGGCAGGATTAAACCCATATGCTAGTCAATTCCTTTCTTTGTGCCTTTAAGCACATCTTCCCACGAGGGGCACCTTAATAAGAGACCACCTTCACATCAAACAATACATAAAAGATGACAACTGGTGCATTTGATTTTTATTTTATTTAATTTTTTTTATTTTGTCAGAAGGGCGATAATTGTCCTTATTCAACAACTAGACCCTAAGGAATGAGTAAATTGTTACATCCAAAAGACCTTGTGGTTGGTAAAGCTACTGTATATTTTGCATTTAACTCTAGTTATTGAGCCTTAATGGAAACGGGTTATGCAAATAGGTTAGTACGTGTGTGTTTCCATACAGGCACAGGTTGATCTCTATGGTTGAGGCTGCAACGAAAGGCATGTTTTTGTTTTCTTAAAATCATGTACGAAAAGCTACTGTAACTATACCTACCAAAAAAGCATGTGCAAGATCATTTCAAATGTGTAGTACCACCAAAACCACACATGTAAATATTATAAACAAAATAACTTGGTAAGCGCTATCAACAGCCAAATTATGTTATCTCACTATTGAAAAGAATACATGAAAAACAAAGTAACTATTTATAAAAGGAAATAGTTGCACCTGAAGAATGGTCCTCGTTGTCCATGGCACTGTCCATGGTTGTGCACTGAATATAGTGTCTGCAATCTGAAAACAGCAGAATAAGTACTCAATTACATATAGCACATAGGGCCAAACAAATTTTCTCGTTTATACTTAGGCTATGCACATTTAGCTTCACCGATGTTAAGGGAAATTTCAGTAATCTAACTGAAACAATTACCTTATTTATATTTGAAAGCCAATTTACATTTGGTTGGTTTTGTTCTTGTTCCTCTGGCAATGCATCTCCGGAAGTCTCGGGAATGCTACAATCGGAAGAAGACTTTTGGTCCTTAAAACATGAGTATCTCCAATTCTACACAATAAGACCAAACCTAATCATTTCAAAATCAATGCTGGTACTCAAGGTATAAGCAGCTATATATTAGTATCTACTGCAAATAATAATTCAACAACTTATTTTGTGAGGATGGACTAATTAGAGGTTCAATAAAACAAGCACTAATTAATTGATCAAGATATATAACTTTTTTTTCGAAAAACGACGAAAAGAGGAATATAACATATGGTTCAAGCAAACACAAATAGTTTACAAAAAAAAGTTAAATAGAGGAAATGTGAAAGTAGTTAACAACTTACAACATATGTGAAAGACCTTGAAGAAGAAGAAGAATAGTTGCAAATATAATAAGGTCTGTTGTTGTTGTATAGTTTATAACAAGGGATGTACTGCCCGCCGCGTTGCGGCGGGGCTTTTTATGACAAATTTTTTTTGCCGCAATGTGATTTTGTTTTTGTTGTTACTTTATGTTTATATAATCTGTTTGCAGCAAGCTTATAGGTGCATCCGCAGGTGTTGTTTTTTGCTTTGTTTAGATGTGCTTGTTAATGTATTTAATATAAATATATATCCTTAAGGATGCTGATTATTGTTATCGTGTTTTAGTAGTTATTATTTTTTTAATGGGATAGGTGTCAGTTAGGTTGGTCGGTAACAAAAAGTTTTGGTTGTTGCTATTGCGTAAAAGAGTGTGTACGAAAAAAGATTAAGCTGGTGTGTAGTTGCTTCATAGTTTACGTGGCTGCAATATGTTTAAAATTAGAATAAGATTGTTGTAACATATATTTGAATATACAACATTAGTGAAAAAAAATGAAAAAGGAAAAAAAATAAAGAAAAAAGAAAAGAAAAGAAAGTGATGGGCTGATTAAAGCATAAATTGTGGACCAAATTAAGCCCAAATAAAAAAATTATATTTTATTCTTACTTTGGTAGGCAATGCCCTTTAGTGTATATATATGAGCCGATTAGCCTCGCGCGTTGCTGCGGGAGCGTATCGATGTTTATAAGTCAATGCGTAAGACATGTTTTCTACATCTTTTTGCGGACAACTCGTCATTCAAGGATCCTTTTTGCCCAATACATTTTGTTCATATAAGCCATATATATATCAATAATACACAAAGGAAGATCATAAATAACAATATTCAGTTCATTATAAATATATTATTAACTTTTAAAAAAGATGCACGTAACCAAATTACAGCAGCAGAACAAAAAAGTAATAACTAATTTATTAACCGAATTACATTCCTAACACTATAACATAAATCATAGATATGGAAGACCTCTTTATATGGTGCCATAACTGAATTTTTCAGGTAAATAATCGAATTTTTCAAATAAATTAATTTCGAGAAAGTTATATGTATTTATACTCGTTTTTATTGATAAAATTATTTCGAGAACAATGGCGCAAGTTTCATAATTTTTCGAGTACGTTTGGTATGTCAAATGGTTCACGCAGTGAATATCTCAAAGGTATTACCACTTTGGCAAAACTACCCCTTCCGCCCCCTATTTCATTTACACCCCTCATCTTTTGTTTGTCCAAGTTTAGTCCCTCTTAATTTTATAAAACTTATACTCTCTCTCTCTTCACTCATAAATGACAAACACACACACACACTAATAATTCTCTCTCTATATCTTTCCCCTTCCACTTCACCGGAAAACACCGTCGGCCACCACACCACCGTCGCCGGAAAATATTCCGGCCAACGCCAAAATTTCACCAACTTGTAGATCTCGGCCCCCTCTTCCTTTCTGGAGTTTTAAGCTCGATCGGAGTTCGTTTGGTACCACTTCGCCGCCACGCCGCCGCCATGNCACACTAATAATTCTCTTTCTACATCTCTCCCCTTCCACTTCACCTGCAAACACCGTCGGCCACCACACCACCGTCGCCGGAAAATATTCCGGCTGACGCCCAAATTTCACCAACTTGTAGATCACGACCCACTCTTCCTTTCTGGAGTTTTAAGGTCGATCGGAGTTTGTTTCGTACCACTTCGCGGCCACGCCGCCGCCACGGTTCACCACCACTATCACGCCAGACCTTCCCCTTCACCTCCTCTTTCCGTTTTGGTAACGCACGCGGTCCCACGCCCGTTTATTTTCAACTGAAACGAAACCCTAGTTTGTATATTTTCATAAAACCGATTTTATAAATAAAATCTTTATAAAACCATTTGTTTTAAATTAAAAACGTGTGGATCTAGTGTGTTTAACCCCGACTCGGTTCGACTCGGATAACTCGGTGACTCACCGAGTCAACTCGTATTGAGTCGGACGAGTTAACATCTCTTATGTATTTTTTTTGCTGCATTCTTTTGTTGTGTTTTGGGCCAACACTTCATTTTCTGGAGCCCTTTACCCAGCCCAAAATATATTAATTTTAAATCCTTTTGTTTATTATTCTTCACATTTCCATAGGCATCAATGGCAATTAGTATATATAGAGAATAAGAATGCCCAAGTAGCACTCAAAGCTTATAAGACATGTATGGCCTCTACACTTCTACCGTATTCGTATTTTCGTAAAGCCTTGTAAGTTGTACAAGTTATATGTCTGATGCTAGCGGCTTCGATATTTTTGAATCAGTTTAACGTGGTGTATGTGCTTGCTTAAAAAAGAGGCCTCGTATGAGGTGTTCCAAATATAAATAAGTTCATGAACTCTATGCTAACGCAAAAATCTTCTAAATTTGTAACATTAGACTGATTTGAGTTTTAGAATCGAAGCTTACTTACAATTAAGGTTCATATTACAGACTTGCGAACTTAGCTATTCTTAACCATTGTTAAAAGTTTATCATGTTGTTTCAAGTTCAATTATGTGCAAACAACTGAGTATTAATGGATAAATAGTCTCAAGCCCGGTTTGTGGGTTTAAGGATCTACGGTTTTCACCATTATAAATAATGGTCAATAATAATGTTATACTTACGGAGAAATTATGTAGTCCATAGTATCACAGCCAGGTTCCTCAACCTAACCCTAATCATTATATTATATTTTTTTCTCTTTCGTCTAAATCTCCCCACAAACAGCATGTTATTTCATTTATTGTTTTGAGTATTATAATCAAGCCCACCACACCCATTCAATTTAATAACACAAGTATTCTGTTTGATGGTTCGAATATTTTAGTCAACCCTTTTTATTTTATTCGAATCGTTTAGCATACGTGGATCATCAAGAGGAAAGATTTATCGGTTGTTTTCTTGGTGATCAAGAAGATGATCATCGAGACATTCACATCACAGAGAATAGCGAGTTCACGAGCTTTCTTGACAAGGCCTGTTACAAGCTCTTCTTTTGGACTGTTCTTGCATGGGCATGTTGTTCCATCAGCCCAGTTGACGTGCTGTTTGTTCGTCTGTCAATGAAGTAATTGCTTTGTTAAAAAAAAAATTAAAAAAAAAATAATAGTTGTTTTATTGTGTGTTTGTTAGTCGATTGTTCGTACGGCTTTGTTACCAGTCGACTAAAGTTGACCGTTGGTACCAGTCCCTAAAGTCGACCATTGGTACGGATTTGTTACTAGACGACTTAGCCGACCGTTGGTACCAGTCGACTAAAGTCGACCGTTGGTACGGTTTTGTTACTAGTCGACTAAAATTATGGTTTTATTACGTTAATGTTTTGTTTTTCTTTTCTTTCGTGATTTCGCCACTTGGACTGCGGGGGAGTATTAGTGGATAAATAGGCCCAAGCCCGGTTTGTGAGTTTAGGGATCTAGGGTTTTCACCATTATAAATAATGGTCAATAATAATGTTATACTTACGAGGGAATTTATGTAGTCCAACACTGAGAAGTAGTCACACCAACTTTTACAATAACCGGAAGGAGTAAGGATCAAATAAGAAATAAAAGTAAAATGAGAAGGATGATAAATAACCACAGCCACACATTTCAGATACACCTACAAAAAGATATGCATCTCCTATGAAATTCTCTTTCTTCATTTGAAATATGTGGCTGAAACATTTCCCATTCTTCTTATTTTTATTTTTCTTATTAGTGGATCTATTCCTTAAGGGGAAGACCCAATTTGAGTATATATGGCGATGAGTTCAAACATCATAAATAGTCATCAAAAGTCATGATTAAAGAAAAAAGAATTTCTTTTAGCTATTGTGAGGTTGTATATTTTGTTTGGTACGTGAAAACAACGTCTTGGCTGTGTATAGCTAGTAAAGTTTATATAGTATTTTGCTAGAGGTCCAATATTTTTGTGCTCACTTTTAGTTACCCGTTATAGTTTTAGTGAGGTGGTGCTACTATGGGTTTTGATCCGCTCTGGCTATCTTAGAATTTATTTATAAATTAGGTTCATACTTTTGAGTTTGTTACAAAATTTAACTAAATATTTTTAATTTAGGTCTCAAATTTTTAGAACTTTTAGTAATCTTGTTATCTTTGTTGTTTTCGTATTTCATTTTATTTGTCCATAGGTTTTGGTATTTTGGTCGACAGTTAGGGTCGAGTGTAAGGTCAAACAAACTCAAATCACTTAAAGTCCTCACTTTGGGAGGTCTTTTAATCAAGTAATGATAGTCATAACATGTTGCCAACTCGGCAGAGTACTGGGAGGTGATTTGCTTACTATTTATCTTAATTTGGATACTCAATTGTACAAGCAGATAGAACACATTGTAAACATTATACAACTATATATGTAATACACAGAATAGATTGTCCCAATAAAAAGAACATGTGTGTGCTTCCCAAATGTAATAAACGTATTCCTAATTATACCCAAATAAAATAGCTTCGACCATAAATTCTACACAAATTCAATGATTACGTCTAATTGAAAATTCAAACATCCATTAGGAAATCTTATGATTTGGTGATTTCAATCAATAGATATATAGACAAGCCCACCCCAGGGCAAGATCTATACGGTCCTCGACTTATGACAAAAATCAAAAGTAACGTTCTTCTAACCATAACATATTGCTGATTATCTATGGACAAATACTGCCGTGCCCTTAATATCCTGCATTTTGCAACACCTGGATTAAGTCATCAGTAGAGAAGTTTACAATTGTTAGATACTAGTATTTGGTAGAATGCATGCTATTTTTTTGGAAACATAACTCACATGGCCTGCATTTTTATTTCATATGACGACATTAACTTGAATCTTCCAAGTATTTAATGACCTGAGATTAAAACTAGGCCAAATACTTGTGGGTTGGTAGAACGTGAGTTATTAATGATAATACGTACTATGAGTTAGGATCAAATAAGAAGGAATAAGAAGAAATATAACCGCAAATCCGATATGCACCGACCTAAATTAGATGCATCCCTATAATCTTAGATGCATTATAACACACCATAGTGTGTTTTTTAGCTTTTAATCAAATGCATATACACATATTAGATGCATTTCATGATTTCTCCTGTTTTTTGTTCCTCTACACGTGCCGAAATCATGAAAATCAATTTGCACCATCTACATCAAATTAACTTTCAAAACTCAAGATGTTGCATCTATATGAATAAAAATGCATCTAATGCAAGTCGTTGCATCTCAAATGCGTGGTTTTGGTCACTTCTCACCACTTCTTATTTTAATTTGCTTCTTACTGGATCCCTACTCTACGTACTATAATGAAACGTTTTCTTTAGCTATGGAGATGTTACTATATATATATATGTGTGTGTTACAAGACGAATAACAAGAAATGGAATCATTGACGACTTTTAGAATCACATGANTCACATTTATACGAATTAAGGCTTAAATGACCCCTTAAAAGCGTAACACTTTTCGTCTCATCATATATATATATATATATATATATATATATATATATATATATATTAGTTAAAATACGGTAATAAACTTAGAATTTATTTATAGATTAGGTTCATACTTTTGAGTTTGTTACAAAATTTAACTAAATATTTTTAATTTAGGTCTCAAATTTTTAGAACTTTTAGTAATCTTGTTATCTTTGTTGCTCTCGTATTTCATTTTATTTGTCCATAGGTTTTGGTATTTTAGTCGACTAAATAGTTAGGGTCGAGTGTAAGGTCAAACAAACTCAAATGATTTAAAGTCCTCACTTTGGGAGGTCTTTTAATCAAGTAATAGTCATAACATGTTGCCAACTCGACAGAGTACTGGGAGGTGATTTAGAAACTATTTATCTTAATTGGATACTCAACTATACATGCAGAGAGAACACATTGTAAACATTATACAACTATGTAATACACAGAATAGAGTGTCCCAAGTTGTGTGGGCTCGCTACGCCTTCTGGGCTAGAGACCATGTAGCCACAAATTGCCGTTCAAAAAATAAAAAATAAAAAAAACATGTGTGTGCTTCCCAAATGTAATAAACGTATTCCTAATTACACCCAAATAAAATAGCTTCGACCATAAATTCTACACAAATTCAACGATTACGTCTAATTGAAAAACCAAACATCCATTAGGAAATCTTACGATTTGGTGATTTCAATCAATAGATATATAGACAAGCCCACCCCAGGGCAAGATCTATACGGTCCTCTACTTATGACAAAAATCAAAAGTAACGTTCTTCTAACCATAACATATTGCAGATTATCTATGGACAAATACTGCCGTGCCCTTAATATCCTGCATTTTGCAACACCTGGATTAAGTCATCAGCAGAGAAGTTTACAATTGTTAGATATTTGGTAGAATGCATGCTATTTTTTTGGAAACATAACTCACATGGCCTGCATTTTTATTTCATATGACGACATTAACTTGAATCTTCCAAGTATTTAATGACCTGAGATTAAAACTAGGCCAAATACTTGTGGGTTGTAGAACGTGAGTTATTAATGATACTACAAAATGACACGTACTATAATGAAACGTTTTCTTTAGCTATGGAGATGTTTTATATATGTGTGTGTATTACAAGACGAATAACAAGAAATGGAATCATTGACGACTTTTAGAATCACATGGAGATGCCGATAAGATGTGTTTTTATAAAAGCTTTTAAGTTTTAACCAATTAACAACTGATAGAAAAGACAATTGTCACAATGCAAATCAAGTAGAACACAAGGGTTTAGAAAAGAAGATTTTTTTACCGTTACTTAATGCATAGTTTGATACATACATGCATGAGACATTGCTAATTAAAACTTCCGAACAAAGGTATGATATATTTTGAAAGTCATATACTTATACCAACATCTACAATCATATCCATCGGCATTCCTCTTACAAAACACTTAGGATCCTTAGTTGAAAGAACACAATAAACATCACCGATAAAGTTATGAAAATGGCCCATTGGTAACTCATAATTTGTTAGTGGAAGTCAAACTTGAGAATTTACGTTTCATGCCGTTAAAAAAAACGTTTCATGAGACATCAAGCCACGACAATTTAGTCCCTGAGCCTACTTGGTATGGCATCTTGTCATTGTGGGTTAACCATTGACATTGAATTTCATGTCAAAGGTCTGTTCAAAACGTGCAAGTGGGAACACGATGTCAAGTAAATCTTGCACATTCTTTGTTTTGGGGATCAAAAATTATGTACAAGTGGTCCCGAATTCTTTTAGTGTGTTGCCGCCTAACAGGTCAAGAGTGAGGTTTTCATTAGACGATAAATATGATCATTGTGGGCTTGAGTTCATTAAGTTTCATATTTTGTGGTACTCTATATATAGTTTGGTTAATAATATAGTACACTTACGGGATCTTATGAATCTAACATGATATCGGAGTAGGTCTGATCCTCATACGTAGGTGGCTATTTTGAGTCACTTCTTCTATGCCGCCCCGTCAAACCCTACCACCGCCATTATTCATTTTCCTTGAAAAAAGAAATTTAAATTTGCGGTCAAAACCCTAACTGCATACTGTATTGGTCATAACTTTCAAATCTTTTGGAGTAACTAGCGCGGTTAGCGTCATTCTCTTCGTTTTTCAATTATGGACAAAACCCATCTTGAATCACCTACGTCGGTGAAACGCCATACCTTCGTCTAGGACATTAGAAAGGGCGAGAAAGGACTTGCTGCTGTTCAGAACTCCACTATCTATTTGAATTGATTTACAACGCCTATTTTTAAGTTTATAAAAGGAATTGCTTCTATTAATTTAAAGAGTGTCATAAATTTGTATATTTGTTATACCTGTAGATACGCCGTATGGACTAAAGCTCCATACACTGTATGACACTCTGAACACAAAACCTACACTTAGCAAAACTGCGTTCAATTCATTTCCATAAAGCATGAAAATCTGAGATTACATTTATAAACATTAAACATCATTTCTGTTTATAAGTTTGACGTGCGAAAGTGTTAAAGACTTAGAATGCGGGTGTTAACCCGAACACCCTTGTTTCGACCCATTACTACATAACCTTATTCTAAATCATACAATTTAACACAAAAGCTAGACTAAAACTATTCGGGACTTGAAAGGCACTTGACTAGCATAATGTAGGGCGTTAACAAGTTGAGTAACACAGAGATAGGGCAGAGATGCTCGTCACCTATGAGCACGAGCACTACTGTTTCATTAATTCACCATCTTCTATCTACAAGCTCCCAAATCCTTTTTCGGCTTACCTGCATAAAAACATAACTGAAAACGGTAAGTCCTAATGACTTAGTGAGTCAATGGTACTGAATTTAAAACGTATACAAAAACATGCTATAAACATAATTGCTGCATAGTCTTATTTTCATTGGACCCTTTACATAATGTTTATTACTAAACTGAAATTGAACCCTTATCACTCTGACGTAAGCTAATAATTATAGTAAACTGTAGCTTGATCTATAACTAAATCTAATACTGAGACTGAACTATACGAAATCTAAGTTGATCACTGAGTTATACTAAATTTGAACTGATCACTATACTATACTCAATCCGACATGATACCCGGACTACACTAAAACTAAACTGTTAACTAAGTATGATACTAAAACTGAGTCTGAAACCGTATATGATACTGATATTGAAACGGAATATGCGATATTTGAATAGGAATTCCTATGAAGGGTGAGAGCACTCATATACGGCCTATGTTCACTTGCACGGATGCAATCTGTGACCGGAACTGCTGAAAGACGACATAACTAAATCATATGTGCCTACTATGTTCTACATGCTCCATATGAGAGATCTCTAATCCAATCCTATAAGAGCATTAACTGAAATAGAAGTTTCTCTGGTGCTCTTTAAGCACAACTATAACTACAATAATATCTGAACTGACTGAGATTAAACTGATAAATGAATTGTTCTAAAACTGGACTGAAAACTAGGCTTTACTGGAACTAAACTAAGTCTGTATCATTATTATTCTTATACTTGTTTGTATCGTGTTATCACTCTGATCTTACACTTGTTTGTTGCATAAACACTCTTATACGCCGTATAGACATTACTCTATACGACGTATAGGCTCTATAGTCTATACCCCATATAAACTTATGTATATACGACGTATAGGGCTGTTGAAGCCAAATCCTGCACTATACAAAACTGAACTACACCATTTCGCAACATTAAACTAAACATGAAATTTATTTGTAATACCATCATATTTTTACTCATTAACATTTTCATATGCGGCTAAACATAATTGGTAGAATTATAAAGGCTTTAGAAAATCAATTTGAGAAAGAGTCATCAAATGTAAGGTAGGGAGATGCCACAAGGGATCTTGAATAAGATAGATTTTGCTTTTCAAGTGTGATGTGGTATATTGAGACAGGTTTATCATAGCTTAACACAGTTTCTTTGTATATGACTGTATGACTTTGAAGAAAATATTTTGTGTATGATTCATTCCATATGATCAATAATCAGTAGATGTAGTTACATCTTTTATCATAGTTTCTTTAATTGCATGATAATCTTCCATTCATGATGCCTTTTATTTTCTTAGCATTTGTGCAAGAACACTATATCAATTTGCATGTCTAATGGTAAGAAAGACATAGGTAAAGATTGCATTATGCTAATTTGAGATGATGTTCAAGATTAACTATTATTATATGTAAATGCATAAACTTTGGTTATTTTTCAACTAATTATAACAAGTGTACTATTTACGCCCAGAAAAATGTGTGCACTTAGCTAACATTTTTGACATTTTGCTATGTATAGTTTTAGTCCCTGCCACTATAAGGAAATATTTGTTACGCTGTTAGGAGGTCATTTAAGCCCTAAATGGTGATTTTATGATCAAATATTACCTCAAATCGTTCCTTTTCTCTTTTTTGGTGCTTGGAACGTGATTTCTGGAAAATGGAGCATTTTGGAGCTTTTCGGACGTTTTTATGCTCAAGTATGAAGAAAACAAGAAAAGTCAAGTTTTCACACTTGACGGCTTCAGGCTTTGGAGCTGACGCCGTCACCTTATGCTCAAGATGGTGGATTTCTAACACTAGACGCCCCAGAAGAAAAAGTGAAGTTAACACCTGACGGCGTCAGGTGCTAAAAAGTTGAGGCCGTCTGGCTTTATGGATACACGAGACGGCCCAGAACCAGTTTGCAAGTGACGGCGTCAGAAGTGATTTTAGGTGACCCGAGAACCCTAAACACGGCGGCCTGACGGCGTCAGGGCTTATAACCTGACGCCGTCAGCTTGTAAATTCTATATATAGTTTTGGATTTTTCATTCATTAAGTGTGCAACTTTGAAAATAAACCAAAGTCCGACATTTACAGTATTTTTAGGGTTTCAAACCCTCTTTTCTTCCATGTTCAATTGAAGATAAGTTCTTCCTTTAATCATTCAATATATCTATGTGTTGTTTGATTAATTGTTTGTCTTTTCTTTACATTAACATGTTAGCTTAGGTTTTTCAGTGTTTGCTTAGATCTAATGAAACCTAGTTATTAATTATTGATTGTTGATTTGTTATTGGTTGTTTTGGGTGATTGACTCGCGTTAGGCTTAAGAAAACTGGCTAATCTCCTATACGGTAACAAGCTTGAACGTCTTAAGAAACGTAATCGGATGTATACTACGGTTTTATTGGTTATGTTTAATGCATAAGTGACTATTAAGGAGGCCATGATAGGATGCTAAATGTGTCGTCATAGGAAGAGATAGAAGCTTATAAAGTTGGGGAAGGACGTACACGCCCCCACGACTGGTATTAAGGAATGTAACCCTTCATCCAAACAATTGTAACAAATCAATTAATCAATAAGAGATAGATAGGGAGTAGTAAAATCTAAGTAAACACATTTTCTCATTATAAGAAGTTCACCACTTTTACTTTACTTATTATTTTATTTTAATTGCATAAGTAGTAATTTTGGGTTAGTTGACTAGCAACTAATTCCGCCCACTCTTCCAATACCCGAGAATTTAATTTGCTTTCATAAAAACATAAATATACAAAAAGAATCATCCCTCACCTTTAGACCTAGTTGACTTAGCTTTCAAACCGAACGACACTATTCCCTAGAGAATGATCAATCCCCCGGTATTTGCCACTCACTATACTACATCGGTCAGGTACACTGCCTAGTGGGGATTGCAAGCTTCTCAAGATCCCTTGAGAAGTAAAACCTTTTGCAAGGTTGCAAAACCACGCATCAAGTTTTTGGCGCCGCTGCCGGGGAATAGTTATTGTTTAGGTTGAATTTTATTTTTATTAGGTCTACTCATTAGATTCTTATCTAGTGAGATTTTTATTTTCTTTTTATTAGGTTTTTCTTAGTCTATCTTTTTCTTCGTTTCTTTGTTCGTAACCATTACCATCCGCCATCATGGAAGGTGGTAATATCTTGGATCCCATCAACCCACCGCAACAAAACCCACCACAACCAAACCAACCTCCTAGAGCACGCACTTTAGGAGAATACTCCCGACCTAGCCACCAAGGCTATCGAAACACCATTGAGCTCACTCAAGGATCCAATGTGTCACCCTTGCGATCCGACACCATCCGGTTGGTGCAAAGCGGATGTGCATTCCATGGACTTCGTTCCGAAGATCCAAATCAACATCTCAAGGATTTCCTTAAAATCGTAAATTCTATAGACCTTGCTGTTACCACTCGAGAGACAACACGATTGCGTCTCTTCCAATTCTCTCTACGTGACCAAGCTAGTCAATGGCTTGAGCATTTACCCGCGGGATCCAGCACCTCTTGGGATGATCTCACCTCTCGTTTCCTTGCTCAATTTTTCCAACCGGGGAGAACTACCAAGTTAAGGAATGACATCTTGAATTTCCAACAACTTCAATGTGAAACTCTTTGCGAAACATGGACTCGTTTCAAGGACTTACTCCAAAAAGTCCCTCACCATGGCATTGATCTTTGGCTTCAAGTCCAAATCTTCTATGATCATGTCAATCAATCCACAAGGCAAACCATTGACCAATTGGCCGGTGGTAAGCTACGTGACAAGAATGCGGAAGAATCATGGGGAATCATAGAAGACCTCGCTCTCTATGACAACAAGTGTTGGAATGACCCCCGTGATTTGAATAAAACGGTCAAGGCAATATCTTTGCCTTCAAATAATTCAAATATTCCCAACCGTAGGATCATGGAACTTGAAGACCAAGTCAAGTTTCCACATGAAATCCTACGAAGCTCCTAAACCTTCAAGCCAAGCGAACAAAATCACTTCTTCATGCGAATTATGTAGTGGTCCCCACGACACTCGTGATTACATGGAACTCCCCGAACAAGCTTTTGCGGACTACGCATCCTCACGTACCGAAGGAACGGGAGAAAAGTGATACACTTTCAAACCCGAGCCTAACCCTTACGGTGATTTATACAACCCCTCTTGGAAAAATCACCCAAACTTTTGGTGGAAACAAAACCAAAACATGCCCTAAAACAATTCTTCCAATCCACCTAATCGTTTTCAACCAAACGGTTCAACCTCGATCGTACTTTCAACAACAATCCTTCCAACACCTATGGTAGTACCAATAATTTCGAAGGATTGATATCTAGTTTTATATCATCTCAAGAAGCTCGTTTGACAAAGTTTCAAACCGAGTACAAACAAAAACAAAGCGAAATGACAAATAAAATAGATACCTTGTTGAAAGCTCTCAATGACCGAGACTTGGGAGCACCCCAAGTGACACCGTCAAGAACCCTAAGCTAAATGTTAACTCAATCTCAGCAGTTTCATCCCCTAGTTCTTGTCCACAATACTATTCGGTCAACGCTATGAGCACGTGTTTCAAACAAACCCAAGTTTTTCAAAAAGACCACGAAAGTAAGATATCTAACAAAAATTGGTCAATAACATAATCGAAACACCTCTTACTCAAAATCTTGACGAAGAATTCAAGGAGCTCCACCTTGAACGTCCGATTATTGATGTCTTAGCACGTGCTCCTTACTACAATTCCCTTCTGGAAAAATACGAGAAGAAGCTTAAATTAGGTGAAAAAGGGATCGCTTTGGTTCAAAATAAGTTACCTAAGAAATTAGATGATCCGGGCATATTTGTTTTACCTTGAAAGATCGGAAATTCTGGCTTTTGACACATTAGCCGATCTTGGATCAAGCCTTAACCTACTTCCGTTATCCCTCTACACCACTCTCAAGTTAGGAAAGCTAGATGAAACCGAGGTAATAATTGGCCTAGCGGATGGGAGTGTCGCATTCCCGGTTGGAGTGATAAAAGACGTGTTAGTGCACATAGGAAGATTAACTATTTTGGCTGATTTCCACGTCCTTGATATGGTTAGTGAAACTACATGCCCATTGTTAATAGGAAGAGGATTTTTAGCTACTGCAAGTGCGATGATTGATTGTAAAGAATCTAAAATAGCGGTAGGAGAAGGTGAAACTTGGTCGGTATATGATGTTAAGAAACACACGTATGATACTAATGAAGGACCAACACCTCATTGGGTAGATATAAATAGGAGACCCTCTAGATACGGACCTTAGATCAATAGAGACTTCATAGGACCCCAACGCCCATTTTACCTAGAAGAGGAATTTGTGAACCGAACACATCCGGTAGAGCAACTCTTGGCTAGGGACACCGAGTTGGACCCATTTGAAGATCCTCTAGTTTTCAGAAAGATGATTGACTTCCTAGGAGTTTTGCCAATTAACCTAGGAATGAATAGGTGGAAAAGAGAGAATGATAAACACAAATGGAATTGGGACAAGCCACCTAAGGAAGGAGATGGGTCATGGCACATAAAAATGACATTATGCGACCCGGATGGAGAAAAGTTTGAAAAGACATACAGTACTAAACGCACCGATAGAAAGCTTCAAGCCAAGTTCGACCCCAAAGATGTCCTCGATGAGGAAATCATTCACATAGGGTAGGGTATGACTTTGAGTCTAGCTACAAGACTCGTAAATAAAGAAAAGCGCTTCTTGGGAGGCAACCCAAGCTTTTATTTGTTTGTTTGTTTATTTACTTTTATTTGTTTCCGTATGTATGTCTTTTTCTTATTGATTTATTGTTCATGTCTCAAATATAAACTGTGAAAATGCTTTATTTTGTTTTTAACCTCGTCTTAATTACATATAAAGGTATTTTGCAAAAAGATAAGTGTAAGGGAAAGCCATATTTGTTTATTAGAACGGATTGAACATGAACAATAACAATGAGATATAAACATGCATATTAATATTTGTTTGAGTCAAATGCTTGTATCGAGTCACAATGAATGTTTTTGCAGGATTCCAGGAATTAAAACATAGGTTTTTCTAGAAATTTTCCGGAAACAAATATAAAAATTTCTGTCAAACCATTTCTGACGGCGTCAGGGTTAACACCTGACGGCGTCAGATGTCAATTTCTGCAAAATTTTCCAGGTTTTGTTTTTCTGCTGGAATTGTAAAGTTTCATAAAATCTATAATTTTTAAACTCCAGGAATCTGCAAACATTTATTTTACAAGCATTATATCTTTACTTGCTTTCTAGGATTTACTTTTATATAGATTTTACCGCCGATTTTATGCGAGGTTTCGTGTTGCTTTTCTTAGTTGTTTAACATGTTACATTGGAAAAGAAGATGATTATATTTCAGGAGTGAAGCTTTGCATGTTCATTTTCTTAGAGGAGGATTTAACCTTGTTACCACATCATCCATACCGAGCTAATCAGGGGAGTATTTGTTTCTTTCATTTTCATTTATCTATACTTTATTACTTTTTAAGAACATTGGGGACAATGTTTAACTTAAGTGTAAGGGGGTAAATGAGGATACCTTAGAAACGACAATTGCACTTGATTTTTGTTTTGTTTAATAGTAGATGTGTAATAAAACTAAGAGAAATATTTGTTTTGGCAATTTTAGCACCAAATTTAAAAATTTTGCAATATTTAGGAGTGAAACTTTAGTCTTAATAAGCGTCTCATGGATTTATAACACCCGAGAGATGAGAGTATCTAAACACTTAATGTGAGGTGCTAGTGTATAAATTCCGTGCTTGTTTTGATTAGGGTGGAACAATCATTTGTTGTAATTACTTTTATATTAATGTTAAATGACCCCTAACTTGTATTTTAATTGGTATAAAAGCTCATTTGTTTGAGGACAAGCAAATCTCAAGTGTAAGGGTATTTGATAAGAAAATATTTGTTACGCTTTTAGGGGGTCATTTAAGCCCTAAATGGTGATTTTATGATCAAATATTACCTCAAATCGTTATTTTTCTTTTTTTTAGGTACTTGGAACGTGATTTCTGGAAAATGGAGCATTTTGGAGCTTTTCGGACGTTTTTATGCTCAAGTATGAAGAAAACAATAAAAGTCAAGAAAAGTCAAGTTTTTACACTTGACGGCGTCAGTCTTTGGAGCTGATGCCGTCACCTTATGCTCAAGATGGTGGATTTCTAACACTAGACGCCCCAGAAGAAAAGGTGAAGTTAACACCTGACGGCGTCAGGTGTTAAAAAGTTGAGGCCGTCTGTCTTTATGGATACACGAGACGGCCCAGAACTAGTTTGCAAGTGACGGTGTTAGAAGTGATTTTAGGTGACCCGAGAACCCTAAACACGGCGGCCTGACGGCGTCAGGGCTTATAACCTGACGCCGTCAGCTTGTAAATTCTATATATAGTTTTGGTTTTTTCATTCATTAAGTGTGCAACTTTGGAGATAAACCCTAGTCCGACATTTACAGTATTTTTAGGGTTTCAAACCCTCTTTTCTTCCATGTTCAATTGAAGATAAGTTCTTCCTTTAATCATTAAATATGTCTATGTGTTGTTTGATTAATTGTTTGTCTTTTCTTTACATTAACATGCTAGCTTAGGTTTTTTAGTGTTTGCTTAGATCTAATGAAACCTAGTTATTAATTATTGATTGTTGATTTGTTATTGGTTGTTTTGGGTGATTGACTCGCGTTAGGCTTAAGAAAACTGGCTAATCTCCTATACGGTAACAAGCTTGAACGTCTTAAGAAACGTAATCGGATGTGTACTATGGTTTTATTGGTTATGTTTAATGCATAAGTGACTATTAAGGAGGTCATGATAGGATACTAAACGTGTCGTCATAGTAAGAGATAGAAGCTTATAGAGTTGGGGAAGGACGTACACGCCCCACGACTGGTATTAAGAAATGTAACCCTTCATCCAAACAATTGTAACAAATCAATTATTCAATAAGAGATAGCTAGGGAGTAGCGAAATCTAAGTAAACACTTTTTCTCATTATAAGAAGTTCACCACTTTTACTTTTCTTGTTATTTTATTTTAATTTCATAAGTAGTAATTTTGGGTTAGTTGACTAGCAACTAATTCCGCCCACTCTTCTAATACCCAAGAATTTAATTTGCTTTCATAAAAACATAAAAATACAAAAAGAATCGTCCCTCACCTTTAGACCTAGTTGACTTAGCTTTCAATCCTAACGACACTATTCTCTTAGAGAACGATCAATCCCCCGGTACTTGCCACTCACTATACTACGTCGGTCAGGTACACTGCCTGATGGGGATTGCAAGCTTCTCAAGATCCCTTGAGAAGTAAAACCTTTTGCAAGGTTGCAAAATCACGCATCATGCCGCAACGCGCGGGTAACCAAACCTCATATATGTACTAACTAGAAGTCTCTTGTTAAATGTGTGTGACCCCATGGTCTCGTAGTTTATCACCAATGTAAGTTTATGTTAATATTTCACACACAAAACTAACAAAGAATGGTTAGTTTTAATGAGGATAGAATGTTTATGGTTTTTGACATATATGAGAGAGGGTGCACGTTTAAGTGTCTAGAATGAGTAAAACGAGAGAAGAAAATATGAAAATCTTTCAGGCGGATAATTTCAACTAATACTTGTTTACATTAAACATTGAGTGATATCGATTACTTAAACAATGCACTCACATCGCCTAATAATAAATGTCTAGACAAAAACTCACATTTTAAGAAAAAACCTGATTATTATTATTATTATTATTATTATTATTATTATTATTATTATTATTATTATTATTATTATTATTATTATTATTATTATTATTATTATTATTATTATTATTATTATTATTATTATTATTATTATTATTATTATTATTATTTATTGAAACGTAATAATTTACATAAAATTGGATGGGAGTCTATATACAAGTTGTGCTCTCACTCCTTTCTAAATACAAAAGCTTAATCTATGAAATATAAAAACGCCACTCTTAGCATTATTTGAGTGGCTAATGGCAATTTTAATACGTGAAAGTGTGTCCAAAGCCTCCGTATCTAATTCCCCGAAAGTAGAGAAAGCAAATGATATAAACTTGTACACATTGTCCTCATATTTGGACGCATACTTCATCTTTTTCTTCTCCACAGCATTGTGCAAGGCTACCCCAGGAGCCCATGAATTCTCCCCAGTACCAGCAAAGTGGGAGATACCGGTCACATCCAAACATGCATCTTTACCTTGGAGCCAATTGAATAATAACAAGTCTGTAGGTCGTAGCTCCTTCCCATCCTCCGAAAGGAACCCCATAGGAGCCTCCTTACGCACCATGATCCCAACCCTAGAACATATATCAACAAGAATATCACGCACCAGATTATGCCTGAACTTCACGCACACTTCACTTGAGCAGTGGACCGCATGATCTCCCCATTTATCCATACGATGCACATTACAACTCGGAAAAATGTTACCTTCAGACCTGTCTTGGACTTAGCGAGTACTTAGAAATAGGATCTTTCTTAATGACACCAAAATAACACTTTGCCAAGGTTTTAATCATTTGGGGGGCAGAAGCGCCATTGGTGACAGAGAGAGCGTCTATTTTACAAGTAATGTTGAAAGTATCAAGAGCATGCTGAAGAGAAGAACCATAGGAGACAATACCAGTTTTTGTCAGTATCTTGTCTTGTGGAACGCTCGTTTGCATACGAGAGGCGAGAAAGACATACTGGATAATATCTCCCGCTGAAAGAATACCAAGACCACCCTACTTGATCGGGAGAGTGGCTAGTCGCCACTGCCAATCACCAAACCCCGACCCTGAAGTAGTAACAATCTTCTCCAAGGAGGCACGTAACGTCTGATCAAACTGAACCTGAGCCTCCATTAGATATAAAGGGGAACATGTCCTCAAAGCATAAGATAATTTTGCAACTCCAGCACAAGCAGAAGATTATTATTATTATTATTATTATTATTATTATTATTATTATTATTATTATTATTATTATTATTATTATTATTATTATTATTATTATTATTATTATCATTATTATTTTCCAGAATGTCAATTTTACTCTTATGTAACTAAAACTTTTTTTTTTTACTTTGTAATAATAATTTGAAATAAGGGCAGGTAACTTATTTAATTTTTCTTTCTATTTTTAGCAGTTGAAAATTATTTAGGGACATTTCGAAAACAAAATTTGGACAATATTTTTAAGATCGAAAGAATATTATATAGTACAGATAAACCATAAGTCATCATAAGATTTCTGATCGTTCGCAGAACTAGCTATGAAAGCAAGAACCACTAGGTATCGTTGTCCCAACGAGGGTTGAATATGGATCTCGTCACTCAAGACCGTGAGCTATGTGTGATGAATAAGTTTTAAAAGAAGGTTTTGGTTTCGTTTATACTACAACGACAAATTAAAGTAAAGGAAAGCGGTAAAACGACATGAAATAAGAAAACAAGTAAAGTTGCATGTAATTAAAGCGACTAAAGAAAGCGGTAAATGAAAGCGGTAAGTAAATAAAACGGTAAATGAATTTAAAAGACAATGTGTTTGCAAAGCAATGCGAATAAGCTCATTAAGCTTGAGGTAAAAGTTTGTGACGAGTTATTCTCCTTTCTCGAGATTAGTTGTTGATTAATCTTTTTGAAAAGATATCAACTCAAGACGAGTGAATTAATCGTCCAAAGGTTTCGTCTTTGAATAATCAACTCACACGTCTAAGTAATCTTGCGATTACTTATCACAAACGTTTAACACTCTCACTAAACTCATAAACTCGAGTGACTAAGCAAACACAATTAAAAACTACTCGAGACTCATATTAAAAACTTAAAGCGATAAGGAAGTTAAAAACTAGTAAAACATTTTACGCTATTAAAGTTTAAAACTAAAAACTAAAGACACGAGACTAAAATAAGAAAACGACTCTAAAAAGATTTTAGAAAATTTCGACAGCATAACGTTTAAGATTTAAGAAAATAAAAGCCTCACTCGATAAACGATGAGGGAAAATAAAAGCCTAGCTCGGCTTGTAAAAGAAAATGAATTAAGAAAAAGACTAAACAAAACTCGCTACTAAAAGACCAAACTCGCTATGACTACTCAAAATATGAAACTCGCTAAGCCTAAAACTAGACACAAACTCGCTAGGCTTAAGAGACTAAACATACTCGCTATCTTGTTTCCCATACTCGCTAGGGCTTTAGTCCCAAACTCGCTAGGGGTTATGTCCCAAACTCGCTAGGTGTTATGTCCCAAACTCGCTAGGGCTTGCAAACCAACCACCTAACTCGCTAGACCTAAGTATCAAACCAAACTCGCTAGACCTAAAAAAACTAAACTCGCTATATAAAAAATCAAACTCGCTACTAAACCCTAAAATCATAAATACTGGACTTTAAAACCTTTTAACGTGACACAAATTTCATAAAAATAAATAAATAAGACTTATAAAAACTTGATTAATAAAACGTAAAGACACTAAAATAAGCTCAAAAATAAGCAAACAAGCCACGGCTTCTTTTGGAAGCCTAGCTTATTTGTATATCTTATCACTTGAAACTAAAAACATGCAAAGTTGACAAAGAAAATAATAAAAGCTATAAAGAAATATTTAGAACATGTAAATAAGCTTGAAAGATTAAAGACTTGTAAAAGAAAGCTTGTAAAGAACTCAAATAAGCTAGAAATAAAACATGGAAATAAACTTGCATAAAAATAAAACTTACCTAATACAAAAATAAACTAAAACTATCCTAAAACTAATCCTAGAACTAACCTAAAGCTAACCCCTTAAAAACTAACCATAAAACTAACCAACCTTCTAAATGAGGTGGTGATGTTAATTTATAGGCCAAGGCTTAGCAAGTTTAGACAATATTGCATCTTAAGCCCTTGAACCTTTACATTTCATGATATGAACACTTAAAACTTTGTTACAACTATTAAACGTCT